>JAVIWB010006350.1:0-91509 GCA_031893035.1 Dermolepida albohirtum | reverse complement strand
TCTTCATTCATAAAACTACCTTCTTCAATACTAACATTTCTCAATTCACCGTCTTCAATTTTCTGAGAACAATCAGTTTGTTCCTTCATATTATATGAACGCTTCATGATAACTCACAATACTGAGAATAATTCCATAACTCTACCTTTATATATCTTTCTTCACGCACGTAATTATTTTTTGAAGTTCGTCGAGCTCAGCCGATTCTAAAATCACATTGATGCAATGGCCTGAAAATTACTGATACCCTCGGGCTTAGCCGATTCTAAAACCTCCTCATTTCCGTCGACATTGAAATGACCTTAACCTTGAAATGATCTTAACACTAAAACCTCTTCGGCCTCAGCCGATTCTAGAACCTCCTCATTGACCTTGACCGTTCCAACATGCATTGTGGTCAAGGTCAATGAGGAGGTTCGAGAATCGACTGAGTGCCTCTACTGTTATATGAAATTAAAATATTGAGTTTATATGTATCTCATATCTGACAATTACTTTGATTGAATAGATTTACCCTAAAGTTAAAAAAATTGAAACAAACTAAAATATTGAGATGATATATCTCGCATTCAACAATTTCGGTAATTAACTAAATCCACACAAGATGGCGCCGCCGCTTCCAGGTCAAGGCGAAAGGGGTCAAAAAAAATAAAATAATAATACTTATGCTTTCCCACGTCGTAGTGCTAATTCCCGGAGGCTCAAGGAGAAAAGAAAACCTACTACTGAGGCTGCTCAACGAAACTCCTACGGAAACGAAGCAATTTTTGGAATTTAGCTGGGAAAACTAAAGCAATGGTGGCTGCTACATCGAATTCTCGCGCTCTCAAAAACCGGCGTTCGACCGTTATAAGGAGCCCTAAAACAACAATCACCAATAAGGGACTGCATATATATTTTTATTTAATTGGCAGACACATACCTGTGGATGCTAACGGGCTCTTAAGAAGATTCTCTATACTCAGTTGTTTTACTGATCAAAAATAGAAGCGAGTGGATATCGAACATCCGACATCCTGCAGAGTTATCGTTCAAATGCGATCGATATAGATCGTATCGTATCGGTCTAGGTACGAGGAAACACAACAGATGTGTTTTGCAATCGTATTAGACACATCTGGTTGTTACAAAAATGACTCATTTGGACAAACAAGATCCAGGTCGACGTAAAACGCATGCAATGAATATATTTATTTAAAACGACTTTTAAAATTTAAAATGAATAAGATATCCCAAATATATATTTCCACATTACATTCATCGATGTCCAGGGGCGTCCCATCTTTCTAGTAAATGACAGGGTTTATTTTAATAGATATACGATATTCAGAAATATGTTCTGAATGAAAAATAAACCGTAACAATTTCAATATCTATATTTAAAAGTTTTTTGAAAAATATTTATATTGACAAACTGAGCTGATATCATCTGGCATATCAAAGGAAGATAAAGATATCGATGTGTTAGACGAATCTGAGCTAGGGGATACTAGAATTAAAGATTTTTGGAGAACCTAGTGGAAATGAGTTATTTAATATATTATGTTGTTGATGATTGTTGGAAAAATTGTATAATTGAACAGTTTTTTATTCGTATAAATTATCTTTTCTAACATTTAAATTATTTTTTAAAAAGGTAAGGTACACTCTTCCAGCATCTAAGGCCTTATTTTAAATTTTAATTATTTGTGATACATTTATGTAGAATAAATTCCTTTTGTGTATATATCCTTTAATTTTTTATTGATACGAATACATTGAATAGGTTGAAATTTAACAGTATGAGCTGTATTTTTTTGTTTATAACTTTAACTATAACTATAAATAAAAGTTCTTAAAGATTTTAATTTGGGTCTTGTTGCATATAGGCATATCAGAGACTGGGTGTGTTTGGATTCCCGCTGAAAATTATTTTTTGAAATAAAAGTAGTCAGTTGAGGAGGGATTTCTGATATACGTTACTCGCCGTATATTTAACAAATCTTATTCACTTCCACACAACATAAAAAAGATTTCTCTTTAATCTATCATCATACAATAATGTGCTCACTTATCAAAATATGTACATGGTATATTGATATGAAAAGAACATACCAGAAAAGACACTAAGCAGTAAAAATTCAGACATGGATTCTTACAGTTAATGAATATATTTGTTTTTGTCGTCGCTATATATAAATAAAATTACAAAGCTAATTTATTATGACTTCTCGATAAATGTTTGGTTTACATTAATTTATTACTAGTACATAAATATTGAAATAAGAATGCATATGATTACAATAATATTTGAAATCAAAAAATTCCGGGCTTTAAAGATATATATCTTACTGAAACTTATTACATCGCACTTACGAATATAACTGATAATGAATTACTACATGTAAAATCGATTCTGTTATCTATATTTTTCTAGAAATAAATCTTTACCTGCATATTATATTATGGATATACTCTGAATTTTTAATACCATTTATTAATACTTTTTATTTCAAAATAACCTACAGAACGTTATCATTTTCATATACACATACAGATAATATAAATGTATATATACATATTGCTGTAAATTCCACTATAAGGTATGCATAATTATAATTTAAATATTGTTGTTCTCACAAGCATATACTTTTGAAAGCTCTTATACTTATTCTTAAAAATATAGTAGATTCTTTTACGAACAAGACTTAGCATCCAACAGATTTCATATTTTTCAAATAAGTCAAACAACTCAAAATAAATCTCTTAATTTATTCATGTATGGTATGTTCAATATATTTCTAGAAAATAATAATTGATTCTTAAATTTGCTTCCCACAAAATCGAATACGTCTGACACCTACACACGTTAACATTCCCAAGTAATAGCATCTATTCTAATTTAAATCGATAAAATATCTCGAATATGGACTTCAGTTGGCCTCTAATGATAATTATTACAAAGAGAATAAATACAGGTTTGAAACACAAACGCTGAGGATATCGTGCCACCAACCATAGTTTTTTCAGTTTTGAATATAATCGATATACTCAAAATTCCGTAAATTTAATTATTTAACATTGTATCGATTTCAAGGATCAAAATTAATTCTTAGAATTAAAGAAAATTCAAAATGCCCATAAATTCAACAACCATAACAACCCTATGTATCTTCGTAAATTAATTTAAAGTTTACATTTCAAAACATATATTATTATGTTAATAAGTACCTTTCTCTACAAGACATTTTTAATCCGATATCGTATAATCAATATGAAATATTTGAATGTTTTACCGATGCGACAAATTCAAATTACTACATTAATCGAAGCTTTGCTTTAAGTGCACGGTAAAAGTCGTTTATGACATTTATGGTTTTTATAATTGATTCATATATTTTTGAAAAGATTATAACCATTTATCTGGCAATATATATTATCTCAATATTTCGTTACTTTGTATTCTTTTATCTACATTACGCTTTATGATGTTAAAGTGAAATATGTATCTTTATTTAATACTAGCTACTAGCTTAATCTAGTGTTATTTTGCTTTCCTTTGAATGTTTTTAGATCAATATATCACGAAAATCATACATTCTGATATCTTTATGTTGACAAATTCCATTTTCGTGAACAACAAATAATATTTAATAGAAAAAACTATACTTGGAACGTATTAAAATTTATATCCGTATGAAAGAAACGCTTGATACGTGGAACCTAAAACTATACACTGAACAATGTTATAGATAATTTAATATCACATGATGATTTATTTCTAACGTTTTAGTTAAATAAGAATACTCATTCTGCAGATTCATAATTTATCATATCAAACTTTTGAACGAACGAAAATTTTTACAATGAAAAGCATATTCTTTTAAATAAAACAAAATAAAATTACATTAAGGTAACCCTTTGATGTATAAGGATAACTAAGTTTTAAAAAATTTTGTTCATAAGACGAATAAGTAAACTCACATAAAATGTGTTGTGTACATTGCTATGTTGCTTATGACATTACATGCACCTCGTAATTGTAAAACACTATATACATATGTATTTACATAGTGTATGAAATGATCTTAATTGTTATAGCTATCCAGATTAAACACTGCCCTATCTTTTAACGACTTTTGCCATTCATTAAGAAACGATAAATATGTTTCTTGACGATCACTCCGCCAGCTGCTTCAGAAGCTTTGTAAAATCTGATATTATTATATATAAGCGGTCAGAATAGATTAATTAATAATTTCTAAAACAACACAATAAATATGTACGTATAAAGTATGTATATATAATAGAGAAATAACTTGTTTTTCAGTTCATAGAAGCATGTGTACGAATTTAAATTATAATAAACCAACTATTTTGTCAATTAAACTCATATGTTTGGTTAAGGATATTCAAATCAGTTTTAGCCAACGAAAAAAATTATAATGGTACAAATTTCCAGTCAGCCAAGGGACATGTAGTTGTTGTTACGAGTACGTATCACGGTTCTCGATCAATCTTTTAAAGGAATATGTGAAATTAATCTCTGGAAAATTGTGTCTGCTCTCATAAATTATTCATAATAGGAAAGAAAACGAGAACGTGTACGCTGAATTTAGTTCATATTTTATAATACCACCAACCTCGATATCCAAATAGAATTATTAGTAAATCTGGCTTTTAAAACGGAATGCCGATGTGCAGAAATGAAATATATATGAAAAGTACATTGAGTTCGTAGTCGATGCGAAAATAGTGATAAAAGTCCGGCAATTTAACGCATGATCTCACGCTTACCTATGATGAGATTCTCGAGAAATGAGATTTAGGGTCTAAAATGAAGACCTAAGTCATCGCCATTCGTAAAAATTTTTTGAATTTTAAATTTTATGTTTAGAAGAAAAAAAAAGTTATCTAATGCCGTGGTAACTCTTCAAATATATTTATGTGAGAACGAATAAGAAATAAAATATCAAAAAACTCTTAAATGTTATCTGTATCATGATTAGAACAAATGGAAAACCATGGGAAGAAGAATATTATACTGCTTTATATTATTTAGAAAATTAATTTCATAATTAATGTTTATACAAATTCTTTCTGTGTTTGCATATTCGAATTTTTATTTTCTACAATTATTAAAATTTTCATTTTGCTGCATTCTATGTGTACAGTTCGAGGTGCGAATACTTATATTAATGCTCCATCTTCATATGATTTAAGTTAAATTGACACTACAAGATACTCTATACTTTTTAATGTACAAATAAATAAATGGTAATTTTTAAAATTGACAGTTACCTAGATGAAGATTTTATCTATTAGTTTTATAGAAATAAAAATAAAACTTATTAAACGCAAGTATTTATTTACCAATTTAACCTATTACTATTAAAAATGAGTCACAACTGTATAACGTATGTAAGTGCTAATAAAATGTTTATTTTCATATATTTTTCAAATAATCGTTTTGTTTACATTCAGATATAATATTTTCTAAATTTAACTTGCATCGTTTATATGCTACTCGAGAACAATGAAGAAACATGGAATTTATGCAATTTATCAGAGCAATATACATAAATTTGTATAGCACAATAAGTGTTGTACTTTCCACATAGGACATTGAAGAATTTGAAAATATTTCCCACATTCACTTACATGTAAATGCAATTTCAACTTCTTCCATAATTCCATAATTTTGACATTGTTTTTGTGTTGTCTGTCGTGTTATTTTGTATCATCGCACGGTTTGTTTTTTCTTTTTCGTCCATTTTTAAGAGAAGCATCTTTAGGTATAGTAGTATATCTGAAGTTCCGCTATTTTGTCCCGTGTTACCACCTAATCTAAGGGATATCGGTGTTTTTTCAGTGTTAGTATACATATTATCGCGTGTTTGTGTGTATATGTATATATGATCATGCGTGCGCTTGTAAATATCTTTTTACTTTCCTGTCTAGTGAGCATGTTAATCATTCGACTGGTGAATCATCCCTATCGTCACTGCACTATCCGAATTTGCCTACAGTTTACAAACAAGTTGAATTTCTGACAGATTGTATCGAGTGACAGGATTGTTTAGTAAACACACCCATTCATCTCAACTTCTTTGTAAGAGAGAAACATAAACGCAAGGATACTTTTCTGTAGTATGCCGAAGGACGTTCCAAAACTATTTCATCATTTGTCTCTATTTCTCGTACTTTCTTCCAAACAAACGTGTAAATATAATAATTAATCGTCTTATTCTCTCAAACGTACTGCGAATATTCTGACTCGTGCATACAACACTTACGTTGCGTAATCTCACGTTAGTATTGTGATATTATTGCGTTGCTATTCGCCGTCGCTCAACTCTATTCTTGGACGTTGGTGTTTGGTGTATAGCTTGTCTATTGGATAATCTAGTACGCGTCTAATCGATGGGTTTTCGTTTTCTTTTATAGCACAAAAATATTTCGCAAGTTTCCTAATTTGCGTGTGTGTCAGTTTGGTGATATATTTTTACGTTTCTTACGTACCAAGAACCTTTAAGGCTAGCTTTAATGTACGTTTTTATAATTGTTCGAATTTTGTGAAGTGTTTTCTTTGCGTGCAGTCATATTAAGACTGTGTATATTAGAATCTGTTGTGGTATTTGATTAAGTCATGCAATCGCTCAAAAGTAGCCTCGTGCGCGTCGCGCTTTTGTAATTGTGTTATCAATGTCTTTACCGAATGTGTTTTATTGAGTATTACTCCGAGCTAACTTTGCCTGTTCACACCACTGCAGTTCTTTCTTGTTATGTAAAAATAATATGGCTTGCGCTTTTTCAGCGTTGATAGTTATACTCCATGTATATATCATTTTATGATGCTGCTGATTATGTATTGTAGTTTGTTCGGATATTTCGGGTTTAAATGAATCTGCAAGTATTGTGTCGTCTGCATATGTGGCAATAATGCCATGTTGTGTTTTCGGTATATCTGCTGCGAGAGTTGCTGCTGTTGTTTTCGTTTGGTTCGTATTGTTACTGTTATTGTTTTGCTTGTTTGTGTTCGCTCGTATCGTGTGAATTTGTATTACGTTCGTAGTTGATTGTGTTTTGTTTTTGTAATATTAGTTAATAAAATGTTTGGTGTTACGGGTGTGTATATCTTTTGTGTTTTGTAGTTTTTTAGTTATCGAACGATTCATTTACTTGCCTTGAGGGTGCTTACCAGCTTAGAAATCTGCGGAGTGTGAGAAGGTTCTCTATGTTCAGAGGCGCCACAATATCGTTACCCTAAATGTCTGTTGCCAATACTAAAACGAAGAATCCGCAAAAATACGTTAGTAAATTATTTGTATACACCACGTATACGTAACAGCTATTAAGCACAAACGGTTTTATTGTATGTTATTCAGTAATTATAAGGACATTGTATTGCGTATACATTTGATTACGAATTTATCAAAATGAATAATTTAAACTAAAAATAATTATGAGTCTATTGTACGTTTGATTATTGGAATAACCAGGTATAAAATTATTTATTAAATTAACTAGTGAATTTATAAATATTTAAACACACATTTATATATGTATGTTCGATTGTTTGAAAATCTAGGTATAAAATAATTAATTTAATTAATAAATTTAGAAATAACTTAAAGCTAAGATAACTATAAGCATATGATATGTTGATAGTTTGAATAACAAAGTTTGAAATAATTAAGTTTAAATCGCGAATTTATGAATCTATACTGTTTAATTATGTTGATAATAAAAGTATGAAATTATTAATTAAATTAACGAATTAAAATAAATTAAGATAATGTATATTAAATATATAATTTCCTGTTCCCCAACTATACGTTTAGTTGGTTCAGAATATATAGTACCTATTATACATGTGCCCCTAATAAACACTTCGTAAGTACGCCTCTGAGACTCAATCACAAAATAATTAAGACAAAAATATGCAAGTTGATACAATACAGCTACTACTGAACTAATCAGTTATATGCAGAAAAAGGACAAAATCAAAATTTGACAGTGGTGCTTATAGCAAACATATTATGAATTAGACAAAATTACCACAGGTAGTTGAAGGCTACTGTAATTATTAATTAAACAAAGAAAATGATAAATAAAATCTGTCTGTTAAACATCCGTGAAGCTAATAAAAGCTAAATATTATAAATGACCAAGACCTATCTATTACTTGGTAACGTGCCAAGGAAATGATTAATTGAAATCTACTGCCCTAATCACAATCGTTGGCTTTGATTAACATTTATGAATTTTTAACAAATAGTATCTAACACATGAAATAATAGATTTGTACAAACTGTTTGGATTATCCCAGGTGCAACACTCTAATACTACGATTACCCCTTGACTGGATATTTCCGGACAGTTCGGTCAATGGTAAAGTTCACCTTGTATGCAGAGGTGCCTCGTTCACGTAACCTGCATTAATTATGGGGTGCTCCGAAGATGCACATCAAACAGACCTTCGGAGATATCCAAAAATAGAAGCCCTGAAATTAATGTAGAAAGAAACAAAGAAAATTATTACATTATGGTATACATACTAACCAGTTGAATTTGATGGAGCCTGTGGTTTATTGACTTGATCAATAAGGTTAATATATAACCCCTTTCCACAATTAACTATTTGTAAATTCTGTATACGTATTTCGACAACCAAGTTGTCATCATCAGAGATAAAATCAAAGTGTCGCACCTGGTAAAAAAAATTGTACGAAAAATATACTCCGCCCGCTGTTGAAAACCACAGTGCACATCTTGGTTTTCAACGATGCGGATCGCGTACGAAGTATATTTTTCGTACGCCGTGTTTTACCAGGTGCGACACTTTGATTTTATCTGCTGATGATGACAACTTGGTTGTCGAAATACGTATACAGAATTTACAAATAGTTAATTGTGGAAAGGGGTTATATATTAACCTTATTGATCAAATACATACTAACCTTCAAGTATCGGTATTAAGAATGATTTACAAGAGCGTTTCTCCGCTTCACACCAAGAATTTCCACCCTTATGAAAATCGAGCACGTGCTTGATGGCGGTCTAAAGAACCTTTCTACTACACAAAAAACGATAGGCTTTTTTGTAATCAGCTCATTCAAATTCAACTTAGTTGATTGGAAATTTAAGTCGCTCTTTCCCATAAATTAAGCTTGACTAATTAAATATTGGACTATAAAATTTCGGCGTAACACAGAACTACTTTTCTTCTTAGAATCAAAATGTCAAAGAGAGTGAAATAGGAAACGCGATTACTTAAATACGAGTTTTGGCAAGTAAAAAAGAACATTTTTAAATCTGCGATTTAATAGCTAAAGCTAATAATATCGGTTTTTAACTTCGGCGGATGGAAACGGGAGAGCATTAACAACCTTTACTAACGGTGGAATTGCAAGCAACGCTCTTCGTTGCAGCGCTTGCTCGTATACTTGACAGTTCGCCGTGTGTTATCCACCACAATTAGTGCAGACTGTTCGCGTTTCAGTACTTTTAGGGCATACTTTCGACATGTGCTTTTGTCTGTACTTTATGCATTTATACATGGCCCTGCAGGCAGTTTGTGAATGTCTGTACAGCCGACAGCGGAGACATTATCTGTTCCTGGCTTTTCATTTTAGCGCCTCTACTCGCACTATTAGTCTGCTCACATCGGTTACGTTGTATATACGAGGGAGCGTTTTTATATTCGCGCAATGGGGGACAAGGGGTGGAAATAAAAAAACCAAATTATTTTTCTTTTTCAATATATTCACCTGCAAGACGGATACATCTTTCACATCTTTCAATTAATTTATTTATACCCTCATAAGAAAATGATTTCTCTTTATCTGCAAAATACGCCGAAACTGCCTCTTTGACTTCATCATCGGCAGTAAATTTTTTACCCCGCAGCTCTTTTTTCATTTTCGGAAACAGGTAATAATCACTCGGGGCCAGGTCTGATCTGTAGGGTGGGTGATTCACAATTTCGAAGCCCACCTTATGCAGGGCAGCTAACGCAACGCGGCTCTTGTGGACGGGCGCGTTGTCGTGCAAAAGCGGAACACCTTTTGTCAATTTTCCCCGTCTTTTCTCTTTAATGGCTTCTTTTAGTCGCTCTAATATTGAAGCGTAATATTCTCCGGTTATAGAAACACCTTTATCTTTATAATCAATCAACAATATTCCTTCCGAGTCCCAAAATACCGTTGCCATGAGTTTCCCAGCTGATTGTGACACTTTAAATTTATTGGGAGGTGCTGTGCCCTTTTTATGCCACTGCATGGAGTCTTGTTTGGACTCAGGTTCATAATGATGAACCCAAGTTTCGTCTCCAGTAACAATTCCACTCAATACACCATCCATGTCTTCATTACAGAGGTCCAAAAATGCACGCGAACATTCTACGCGCTGTTGTTTTTGCAGCGGCGTGAGCATTCTCGGCACCCATCTTGCGCTGACCTTAGACATGCCGAGATGATCGTATAGGATTTTAAAAATTGTTGTATCGGATACTCCAACCATTTCTGCGAGTTGTTTCTTCTTTAGTCTAGCATCTTCGAGTACAATTTGTTCAACTTTTTGGATAAGTGCTGGCGTGGTCACCTCAATGCTCTTGCCCGGCCTCGGGTCGTCTTCAAGGGATTCCCTTCCTTGTTTAAATAAACTATGCCACTTGTACACCATGGTTTTTCCTGGACAAGAGTCGCCGTAAACCAATGACATCTCATTCATTATGGTCGCGACTGATTTTCCTTGCCTGGTAAGGAACTTTATAACGGCACGATATTCGATTTTTCCATATTTCACTTTTCACTCCTGATTATGTTACTTGGTTGACGATAGCTCAAAGACTAACTGTCTAATAACAATGAAACTTCGTATTTATACTAATCATGAGTCGCTGCACAGGCCACGCCCCCAATGCGCCTACTCACCCCTGTACAACCCGCTCATTCCGCGAATATAAAAACGCTCCCTCGTATGCTCCGCCATATTTCAGTTATTGGTCAGGCAGATCTTGCGTTATTTCTTCGTTCGTAAAATATTCGGTAAAGTTTATATCTTGATGCTTTCTTCGGCGAGTTTTGTCTTACGCGTTCCAAGTCGCTTTAATTCTGAATGAGAATTAGCGGGACATGTTCCTTTTCCTCCTGTTCCTCGTCATCTGATCGTTATAAACTTGTTGCGTTTTAATTTTTGCGTGTGATTTGCTTTTATGTGTGGGGTTTGATTTAGGCTCGCCGTCTTTTGAGCCAGTGTGTGTATTTGCATTTTTTTTTCAACGGCAGCGAGTTGCGTATTATTATATTTTTTTTCTGAGGAGAATTCCATAACTGTATCTTTCTTTTCTGTGTCAATCCTGTTATTTTGTGTGTCATACAGTTTGCCCTTTTCTTTTTCGTCGAGTTTCTTTAGGTATAATAGTACCTCTGTATGTTCTTGTCTGTTTCTTTAGGTATAATAGTACATCTGTATATTCTTGTCTGTTTAGAGCTTACTTTGTTTCTTCTCATATTAACATGTCCATATTGATACGAGTCTGAGGGTATCAGTATTTTGTTGTAAACACACGTGTTGACGTGTGTTTGTGTATGTATATATATTTTGTTTGTACTTTCCTATCTAATTCTGCTTTCTCGTGAACGTGTCCAGGTTTTCACTGCGAGATAGTGACATAAATGCAGGGAACTCCTCCTATTGCATGCCCAAGGACGTTCCAAAACTATTTCGTCATTTGTCTCTACTTCTCACAGAAAACGTTCTTGTAAACGAACGCGCATATTCTCTCAGACTTACTGCTATTGTTCTAACTCGTACTTACAACATACATTCAACGATAAAAGCTGCTTACTAGTGTCCAAAAACTGTCACAGGATTTACGTATCGTTATCGAAGCACAATCCCGTACAGAAACTAGTCACGATATCCCTGAGTTAAAAAACGAAGCGAATGCCGAAGCGCAGGAAAAAAAATTGTTCGAACCCACATACATACACAAAGGCATGAACACAAACAAGATCACTGACACGAAAGTCGTAACGACAGTGTTAGACATGAAGCATGTACCCAACGAATACCTACACAGGCTGGAAAACGTACACAGCACAACTAAAACGAAATACCCCATCGACATCAAATATCAAAGCATGAATTAGGAAACGTCATCACACTGATACAACACACCATCCAAGCAGGCGCGGAAGACAACACTACAATCAAAATATACACGATGCAGAGAAACTGACACATAACATGAAGCAACTTATAAAACACAGAATCAAAGCATACAGAAAATACCACAATGCATAAAAGCTGATAATGGCAAGACAAATTACACAAAGTAAACCAAGTCGAGCAAATTAACGAGGTCTGAGAGATCTACAAGTCATTTAAAATGATGTACATACCACTAGACACTACAGACGGAATGCCCCCACAACATACCAAAAAGGCGAAATGCTGACTGACCTTATTCAAACACAATGCACCCCAAGCAGGACGAGTACAGGTAACAAACGCATAACCAAAACACAAATGCACCAATCGAGAAATTAAAAGACCACCAGCACAACTCATAAACTTTTTTGAGACAGAAGAAATAGAACCAATTATTAAACACACAAACTACAGCAAAGCATCAGGCTATGACATTATTAACAATAAAATGATAAAAGCAGTTCTACACAAAGCTCTTATATTCATTTTGACTAATATGTTATTACGAATATAAACAACTTCTAACAATAGAAACATGTTACGATTTAGACATTTTGTCACACTATCCGCCATTTACACGGCATCATCGCCATTTAAGCGTATGAAGTAGCACTGCTCACTGACTCTTTTAAGCCTGAGTTCACCATACACAAACTATCGCACAACATTAACAACAGTAGAACATTTATAACATAGTCAAACTGTGTCGAACAAATGGTGGAGCCTTTACCGCCACCGATAAAATTAGAAAATATGTCGATCGTGTGGAACAATGAAGTTATTTATCTCGGAATTATAGATAAAGCATTTACATACAGTAATCATATAAACAAACCCATTTCAAAAGCAAAATTTGCGCGACTCAACCTTTGTTGTTTACCGCATGTTTAGGAATTCCACTACCGAAGTTTAGCAATTTTTAAACTACACCCTGACGTCTTGGTCTAGTTACACACGGCTGCGTAGAATACGTGTGGTATTCGTACCTTACATATTTATGATGCTTTTGTACAAACTGAATCTAGAAATTGCAAGGCAGTGTAAAATGATAAGCATGCAATGCGAAGTGATTTTAGGTGAAAATACCTTCATGAAATGCGAGCTTTTCAAAATAAGAAAGAGAAGGGAGCATATTACGAGTATTTATAAAGATCCATACAATTTTATAAAATTTCAACGTTCATACGTCCAACTGAGCAGATTCAAAGATGTTTCACGAATACTCAGGAATGGCTTCCTCCACATTCAATTATATAATAAAAGCAATTAGCGATAATACTGATCTTTGCACTACAAATTTTCAGAAGCCATTCCATTTATTCTTCAGAATCTATAGCTCGTACTGTCTACGGCATGTATTGTATGTACAGACAAAAATTAATTTATGAATTTCAAACAGATGCGTGTGAAGCGACTACCTGCAAATCGCGTCTATTTCAAACAAATTCATTTAATCGCTATTGCTTGTTTATAGGATGGGGCATATGAACAGTGCTGAAGATATTTTGGTATGTTCGAAGTATCACATGATCGACAACATAACGCCTTGTACTAGCTAAATATAGCATATATTTTCAGCGAATAAGAGTGTAAAGTAATTCATTAACAAACATCACTTGAATAAAGAACACTTTTATTGTCACCAAGATCCTGATTGATAGGCGTTACGTGTAACTAGGACTTTTCAGCTAATTTCGGGCCTCATAGATAAATTGTTCTTTCACGCGATGTTATATTGTAGCACTCTTAATGTATCGTTTCGATACGAAATATTACGTGAAAAGAATAATTTATGGACGAGGTCCAAGCATGGCCGAAGACCCTTGAATAGACAAAACATGTCCAATCAAGATCTTGCTAACGATAGAATTGCTCTTTATTTAACTATTCCGCCATGTTTATAGGATTTCTGCCTACACGCATAGCCAAAGAGCTGATAAGTTCGCTCACTGTATTTTCCGTCACTCGAATAGTTTGTCCGAAGGACAGAATAATAGCTTCTGTCACAAATAATTAAAAGAAAAAGGACTGTGTACATTCTTTATAAAAATCGATATAATTGTGGAGAATTCCATCATTTGTAGCTCTTGGAACACATTTTATCGTTTTTCAACCGATGATCTGCCCTCTTAGCGGGAATCTGCTTTATCCCACAAAGATTTCTGGCCATCCGTAAAAAGCGAGATTACACAGTTCACACTGTCTACGACAAATATGGCAAAGAACTGACTTCTTTGAATTTAATACTTTTGTGTGCGATGCGAATCGGGTTTACTTAGAACAATTCCACTCCTTGTTTATGAATGGACTTTGTATCTAATGCACCGTATTCATCCCAACATTTGCATCCAGTTGAGACAAAGCGTAACTTTTAAAATTCACAAAGGATTTTTGGAAAAATTGTTGATGCCTGTCGCTTAAACAACAAACAACTCTATAGTCAACGAGAAAAGATGGAGTTAGGCGACCATGAATAGTCACACAACACTTCCATGATAAATACGATAAGATTAAAATTTTGAGTAAAAGGCCCAAAGACCTGACTGAGGACAACAATGAAGAAGAAGCATTTATCTACATACATTTCAAAACAAATTTATTTGCCTCAATCTCATATATTACAGAAGGCCCGAATGAGTTTTTGAATTTTCTGAAACCCATCACTTTGATTTTGCTTATGTACATACATAAAATACAACCCAAGTACAAGTACAGTACAACCTCGATTGTCCTACTTATTGTAGACCTGCGGTAAGTCGAATAATCAAAAGGTCGGGTAATACGGAATTACTGTTTACTTTCCTCCTTGAATGAAATAAAAAACCGTAGGTTATTACATTCTCTATTTGTTTATTGCGCATAATTTTATTTATATTTACGTATATTACATATATGTAAAATAGTGCCAGTAAATATTTGTAGTTAAAACTTGACTTAACTTAAAAACTAGTTATGTATTTAATACATATAAATATTTGATACATTAAATTCAGAAAGTTAAACAAAGTATATATATTGCAAATTAAATTGACTTAATCTGAAAAAAACTGAAATTGTAGTCTATCTCAATTTAGCTTGTGACCTATTCATTGCCGCATGATCTCTATCTTTTTTAATAACGAATATATCAGCTAGTGCAGTGTTTCCTGTTGTTCAATATAAGTTAAGGCTGTCTAAAAAGTAGAATAGACATTTGAATGTGAAATTCTGTGGTTCACTTGTGCCACTTCGTCGTTGGACTCTAACTCAGAGATTTAATGGTAATCCTTTTGAAAGAGAGACACTAGACTTTCATCAGTGTAATTTTACTCAAAAGCAGTCGCATTTGTTGCAAAAAATTAATGATTACATCACCATCTACCAAATTTTCTTCATTTGAATGGGAAAGCTTTGCCAAGAAAAAGTATCGCTTCTCGTAAAGGTTTCAATTTCTCCAAATATTTTTCTTCTAGTACAAACGCACTTTGAGTAGATCAAAGTTCATCCAAGTACTTTCTGTCTGTGATCGCGTGAACCTTTGCAAATTTTCTTATGACCATAAGAAACAGTTTGTGATCTCCAGAGGCATTACTGTATGCTAAAATTGTTATTCTCTTCTTACTTTCTTTATAAACAGAAGCTGACACTCCTTTTTGCGAAGCCAAAGTTTTTGTGAGTAACATTTTCAAATTTAAGCCTATCTCGTCACAATTATATATTCACACTGGGCTATAATTGCTGTCTGTAATGAGTTTTCGGACTAATTTTTTAGAATCATCCACAGCAACTGAGTCTGCTAATAATTTTTCGCCACATATGTATATGGATGCAGGCTCACTCTATACCTTTCTTCCATCTGTCAAGCCAACCGCTGCTAGGTGTAAAACATTCAGTTCCTTATGGAAAAAGCGTACGTAGTAGCATGGCTTTTTCCTGTAACATGGTTTCAGATATTGAAGCTGTTTTTTTTCCTTTGTTGAGTAGTCTATAAAAACAATGCTTCACGCAATTTTGCATATTTGCTGATCTTCGTAGTTTTTAGTTACTTAGATGGTACTATAATTTTTTGTTTCCACTATAGAAATTTCGTACGATTTCGTTATCAATCTCCTACAGTTACTCTTAAAACACCAAATTTGGTCGCGATCTTTGTGTGAGATCCTCCCTTTTCAATTCTCTCCAACATACTTTTTTTGATCAAACTAAATGATTCTATTACGTTTAGCTGCAGCCATATTGCACGCCTACGAAAGCTAGACAAACAGTAAGCAGCAGCAATTTGTACACATATCGATCCGATAGTACAGATCGCATTCTATGCAGTGTTCTTGTGTCAATTAACACAAAATTAAACATTTCGGCATTAGTCGAAAAATCGGAAGGATGTTTGAAGCAAGATCGGACAATCAAGGTTTTAACTGCATCCAAGGAATTCGTATTTTGCTTTCAACTTAAACACAAATACGTTTTAGTACATATTTCACGTTGTAATTAATTAAGTTTCAATAGTTCATCGTTCGTCTTTTCAACTAAAGCTACTTTCTATTAATATTCCATCAATACAAGAAGAAATATATTCAAAAATATATATGTACAAGGGTAAATGGATTTGTTGTATAACTTTCGTATTTGCAGTTCTCTAAGGATAATTAAGGAAAAAATTCAAGTGTTCTTGATATTTGGAATAGTATGTATCCAGTCCAATATTAAAAATACTTATGTCTATATCTTTGTATTTGTATGAAAACACAAGCTCGTAAAAAGAGGATCCCATTAAATTTAAATGTAAATCAATCGAATATTTCAAAGTTATTGCATTTGGCATTACTTAAAACTGTCCAGGCTTAATTTCTTCTGAAACAATTTCCATTATGTAAACTCGTTAATAAATCTTCGTAGCTATAAAGTAGAGCAAAGAAGCATATAACACTGTTTGTAATTTCTAGAAAATAAATCGGAGTCGTGAATAAATATCACGATACGAGATACTTCTTTATTCTAAGATATCGTTACACTACCCTAGGGAAATTTCAGCTTTATGAATTTGTTTAAGATTACAAAGTTTGTGTCAAGTTGAGTAGGTTTATTCCCTGACCGGCTTCCGGAACAGGGTTGCTTAAATACTGCCAGTGTCCCTCTACAATATTTAGGATGCACGCAAGGGGTTTGCAAACTGCACATGACTAAACAAAGCGAAATTATAACCTCCTACATCCTTCAGATCAAAAAAAGTGTAGTCGCATAGAAATGAAATGGATTTTGCATACCAATCGAAAATCTATTATTCCTATTACTTGTGATTTGATTTAAGTTAAAATGAATATAATTCTGCAACCTCTATATATACATAAGTATATTGCTTAAATAAATCATGATATTTACTGTGAACATAATTAAAAATTTTTTCACACTTTTAAAACATTTTAACTTCACAAAGTATTTGCTAATAGTACATTAAAATACGAATGAGGCACTTTATTGTCACACGACTTGTAAGAAACACTGCGATAAAATTACTGAAATGTTTTTTTATACTATATTTGTTCTACTTTGCATTTTTGCTTTAATAAACTTAAATTATTTAATTTAAAAGATCAGATTTTTATAATTATATGATGTTACGACTTGAAACTAAAAAATTCTAATTTTTACTAATTTTTTACATCGCATATACATTGCTGAAAATGTTGTAAAAGTCTACTACCCTACCGGACATGTGTCTTGACTAGTAGTGGCCAATACATTAGTAATGTGCCCAAAAATGAGAATAGTAGTAGCTTCAAAGGCTGCAAAAGTATTTATTATGTAAAGAAAGACAGAGAAAGAAATTACAGTTCTTTTTTGCGCGACTTGTAAAATAATAACGCCAATGATAATTTCCCCAGTAATTAAACTAGAACAAGGCACTCATGGTTAGCGTTTTGTCAAGACATCATTGCTAATGTGTTTGAGCAGTGGCTCAATAATACTATTGTCAGATTAATATTATGCTACTTGATGGTCATAAGTCGCATAAGTTTTTGAAGTTCAACCAATTCTGTCAAACAATGGAATAATTCGCTATGTACTACCACTAAATATCCTACATGTTATCCAACCAATTGATATAAGTGTTTTCGAACCTTTGAAATCAACATGGAGAAGACTGAAAGAGAACGGTAATCCAGCGCGAAAATATTAACAGCTTTTTAACAAAGTTCAGTTAGTCCTTTACTAAAGCATGCATTAGACAATACTTGCTCTAGTAGATTTATTCTTTCTAAAACCATAAGAAGCAATTTTAGAAAATGTGGATTGTAACATTTTGATGAAGACTTCATTGACTACTCAAAATGCATTCAAAATCGCCTATAAACTGTTGTTTGTCTTGAATTAATAGCAGAAAAGTAATCTGTTTCAAGTAACCAAAAAAGATTTTGCCACAACGAAAACAGTCTTAAAAACTTTAAAAAGTGTACTTCCAGAGAAGACAAATATGAATATTGTAACTGAGATGCTGAAAATTTCACACTGGAAGAAATAATGCGCTCACAAGGAAAGGTTTCCAATCCGAAAATTTGGAAAAATTGAAAAGTTTATGTGTGAATGGTCCACCCTAGTGGATGTCAAAATTATTTTTTTATTGCAGAAGAACATGTTGAGGTGATGACCTCCCCCACCCCTCCTTTGTTAGAACGATTTTCGGTTTTTAGAGTATATCTTCGTAATAAAAATAGATATATTATTGTTATATATCAAGATATTTGTTTAAAAATCGAAAGTGTACCCGCACCACCTCATATTCCACAAATTTTTAAAATTTCAATTGCATTTCACAAAATAGTAGTTTAAACGGCGTTAAATACATAAAATATTTATATTCACAAATAAATTTATAATAACAGAATATTGTAAAATAATGCTATATAAATAAGTACTGCCGTATTTATAGGATGCATATAATACATAATTTCCACATATAATAAAATATCATTTTATTTAAAACAAGTGAATTTAATCAATGAAAAAGGTATATATTTGAACAATTAGATAAGAGTCAATTAGTCTACGTCCTAAATGTCTGCATCTTATTTATGAAAGATATAGTACTTTGTATTAATTTGTGAGTCGAAATGAAAATCATAAAAATAGAAGAAAATTATATGAGAT
Source organism: Dermolepida albohirtum (assembly GCA_031893035.1). Lineage (NCBI taxonomy): Eukaryota > Metazoa > Arthropoda > Insecta > Coleoptera > Scarabaeidae > Dermolepida > Dermolepida albohirtum. The sequence goes on along the minus strand of JAVIWB010006350.1, from coordinate 72,183 downwards.
TGAAGGACATATAACAAACACTGTCCACAACGAAAACATGTCATTAGAGACAAATAACGACAATAATAGAGGACAAAGTTTTATTCTAAAAAAGATTAACATCAAAGTACTAGTGAGCCAAGTCAACTAAATTGAATAAAATACAACATTGTAAGGGGTAATTTACTTGGAGATACTTTTTTCAAAAATAAAAAAAATTAAAACTTCTACTTATCGGGTATTCTTTATTATTATACAAAAGAACTTGTCATATATTTTTTAAAAATTATTTCCTTCAAATGTTGGCTGTAACTGCGCCTAACATAGTCCATTTTGAAGTTTCGATGATACGTTCGATTATTTCAAATGGTATTTGGCGAATAACGGGAATACTGTTGGCATCCAATCATAGCTGGCTTATCCATGTAGCTTCGAAATTTACGTAGTTCCAAAGGAAAAAGTCTAAAGATGTGATATCACATGATCTAGGGGCCATCGCACAGATCCATTACATAAAGTTAAATGCTTACCAAATGTTGTCATAAAAAAGCCATGCCTTCATGAGCTGTGTGGCAAGTAGCGCCGTCTTGTTGGAACCAAGTGTCGTCGAGACCACGGGCTTCAGCTTCAGGTAGCAGAGACTCCATTATAATGGCACGATAACGGGCGCCATTCACAGTTACGTTGGCATCGTCTTCATTTTTGAAGAAATATGGACCGATGATTTCACATGCCCATAAAACACACACACGTGGTTTTGTCTGACTATAATATTATTCTTCACTCCAAATACGGAAATTGTGCTTATTGACGTAGACATTAAGCCAGAAGTAAGCTACACGCTGAACAAAATTTTGGTCGAAAACAGTGGATGTTCTTCAAGCTCTCCAAGAGCTCAAAGACTGTAACGGTGATGATTCAAAAGGTCGACCGCTTTCAATTCTTGAGCGAATTGAATTGTTTATGCTTTTAAACCAAGATCCTTACATAAAATACGCCAAGTTGTAGCACACTACTATTGAAAACTACGTCGAATCTTCACGATCAGCGCGTACACTCTTAGCAACCATCGCTATATTTTCTTCACTACGTGCCTGACGTGGTCTATTTTATCGTGTATTGTCCAATAATGAAAAGTGAATTATAAATTTTTCGATGGCATAGCGAATTGTACGTTCAGTGAGCCGATTACGTAGACCATAAATTGCTCTAAACGCACGAAGTATGTTTCTCGTGGAACGCTGATTTTCAAAATACAGCTGAATAATTTGTAAACGCTGTGCCGGTCTGAGTCTTTCCATAATAAAATGTGACATAATACTTAACTAAAATAGAGCGAAAATTTGACAAGACTCACGCTTTATTTGTCAAAAAATCGCTATTGAAAAAAGTACATCATAACGAATCGCCCATTATGAGGAAACATTGCACATTTTTTTGATAATGAATTTTATGGACCAAAACTTTAAAGTTAAATTGAGTAAAGCAAAATCTAGAATATCAAATATTAGGGTAAAAGATCGAAACTCAAAGCATTCATTTTGCAAGAAATTGTTATTCCACAAAACGATAAATGATAAATGATTTATTGTAAATGATCGCTAGAACGAAAGAGGGAACGACGACAGAGGAAACTACCTCAAAAACATGTTTCTTTTCGCATGTTCTGACATTGAGAAGCCGTTTACGAAAAAACGTGGTAAATCAAAGAAGGAGAAATAAAATGCCAGCAGCAATTTCTTCAGATCATTAGTACTTGAAGGAGAAACTTAACCTAAAACAAGATGTTCTAAATATGAAAGAAGCACAAAGGCAAGAAAGGTTTAAATATAATACATGTTTTACAAACATAATTCTAATTTGTGTTATAGTATTCTATTAAGTACATTTTATTATTCATTGTTACTCTAACGCCTTTTCGTATATGTCAATCGAAGTGGACAATCATTACGATCGATTATAAATCCCGCCGATATTTTAATTTTTTCTTTTAATTAATAAAATCGTATGATTATTGTGCCTACATTAATTGGAAGTTATTCCTGGTGGTTTTGTAATTAATAGCCATAATAATGAGCACTCATTTTTTAAGTAAGATTGGTTGCTGTTATTAGTCTTTTTAATCGATTGCTTTCAACATTGATTTTAGAGTTTTTTCTGTTTCTTCCTACCTACCCCTACCTTTAATAGTTTATTAATTGTCGAACAGACGGAGTTATTGTGTATGTGAAAATCCTACACTCATCTGATTAAGAAGATGGAGCTTAATCTGCAAAAGTAAGGTTTAACGAAGTCATTTGATATACCGCTGTGATCTGTCTCCTTGAGGAATTGGAATAGTAAAACCTGGAATCAAAGACGTTCGTACTTATTATTTTATACTGGTTTATTGTTAATATTATTTAATTTATAAGACTGTGGAATCAACGATTGTATTTATATACTAGCGTGCAATTTAGATATGGGATGATTTAAGATTGTTTAGATTCTACTTTGTGAAATTTAAATACTAGTGTAAATTTAAGGGCACGGAAGTTAACGTTAATTATTTATTCATATAGTACGTAGAATTTTTTATTTAACTAATTATTGATTCGTTAGATAGCATCGATATTTAAAATTGGTACATCTATACCTATTAATTAATTAAAGTGCTTGTGGAAATACTGTACCCTGTTCTGACTTTACTTGTTAATAATTAGATAACTCTCACGTAGTTGATAATTCTAACTTTACCTCTATTAATATATTAACTCCAATTTTGTTAATTAAGAGCCTCGTTAATATAAGGTTCAGAGTTTATCAGTGAGTTATTGCCCTTACTTATTTGTCAACTCTAACTGTACTAAAGGCTTGTTGAATGGTTAGCCGTAATTCTTTTTTTTTTTTTTCTACTCACTAATAATTAACTAGTTTACCATCAGCTAATTATAACAGTTTCCTTTTAAATTCACCTAATTTTTGCTTTTCATAAATTGTTTCCTCTCAACTGGCGAACCGACATACTGGCCAAGTGACCCAAATAAAACACCAGACCTTCTCGACTTTTTCGTCACCAAAGGTATTTCATCGACATATACCGATGTGATACCTAACTACGACCTATCGTCAGACCACACACCAATAATAGCAACTATTAGTACATCAATAATATACGTTGAAAAGCCACAAAAATTATGCAACAAGAAAACAATATAAGATTCTAGTTTATTTGGGCTGTTAAATAAACTAGAAGATGCAACAAAAACATTTATAAACATTATACAGGGTGCTGCAAAAAAAGCCACACCCAATCTAGAAACCCATAATCAAAAAACAAACATACCACTGCAGCTAAAAAGGCTTATTGCAGAGAAAAGGAAAGCCAGAGCACAATGGCAACGGGCTCACAGACCAAATGACAAAAACCTATACAACAGACTAAGTAATAGACTCAAAGCAAAACTAAAAGAATATCGGGATGAAAATATCTCAGCATACATCTCCAGATTAAATAGATACGACAATTCAATATGGCAACCAGTAAAATCATCCAGAAAACCCACAACAACAACATCCCCAATACGCATAGAATCACCAAACATAGGATCCTGGGCTAAAAGTAATCAGGAAAAAGCAGACTTATTTGCCCAATACTTAGCTAATGTCTTCACTCCTATCAACGATGCTCCCGACCAAAATATCTCCGATTATATAAATAACCTCCCAAATAACATACCAACAGTGATAAAACTTTTGACTCCGAAGGAAGTTAAAACAAACATTTCACTTCTCAACAATAGGAAGGCACCCGGAATAGACCTGATAACTGCCAAAATGCTTAAGGAATTACCCAGAAAAGGACTAGTACTGCTAACCTACATCTACAATGCTATACTAAGACTCCAATACTGGCCTAAAGAGCTCAAACAGTCAGAAATCATACTAATTCCAAAACCTGGAAAAGCAGTAACTAACGTTGCCTCATACAGACCAATTAGCTTATTGTCCACAATCTCTAAATTAATGGAGAAACTGTTGCTACTACGCATAAAAAACGACTTCCTACGCATAATCCCTGATCACCAGTTTGGCTTCCGACCAGAACACTCAACTACCCAGCAATGTCATCGCATAGTGCACGCCATTAATGAGGCTATAGAGGCAAACCAGTATTGTTCAGCAGTTTTTCTAGATGTGAGTCAAGCTTTCGACAAAGTCTGGCACGACGGACTTCTATTTAAAATCAAACAAAATCTACCAGACCAGCATTTCGCACTAATTATATCTTATTTAATGGATAGACACTTCAGAACAAGAGTAAACGGACAAACCTCTTTTCTTCAAACTATCAAGTCTGGGGTCCCACAGGGCAGCGTCCTGGGACCGATTCTTTATTTACTTTACACATCTGATCTCCCATGCTCTGAGTACATAATAACAGGAACGTTCGCAGACGACACTGCCTACTTGGCGGTCCATGAAGACCCAGTAGCAGCTACCTCAAACCTCCAAGAACATCTCTTCCACCTAGAAGAATGGCTCCAAAAATGGAGAATTAAAATAAATGAAACCAAATCCCAACATACTACTTTCACCACTAGAAAAGAACAATGTCCGCATATATTTATCAACAATATACAAATTCCTAGAACGACATGCGTCAAGTACTTCATCTTAACAGCAAATTAAACTGGAGAGAACACATAACCAAAAAAAGAAAGCAGCTGGACCTAAAAATGAGAGAACTAAACTGGTTAATAGGAAGAAAATCAAACATGTCACTCGATAACAAAGTTCTAATATACAAATCCATTATTATCCCTATCTGGACTTACGGCATAGAACTCTGGGGATGCGCTAGCAAGACAAACATTAAAAACATACAACGAGCACAATCAAAAGCTTTACGAACAATAACAAATGCTCCATGGTATATAACAAACCAGATGTTACACCAAGACCTTCACATACCAACTGTTCAAGAAATAATTCACAACAAAAGCGCCAAACACCACGCAAAAATAGAAGACCATGACAACCCCCTCCTGCGACCACTGTTGAAAGAATACCCCAATAGAAGACTGAAAAGAAAGTGGCCATTAGACCTTAAATAAGGTGGAAGAGGCATTCCCAATGGAGAATCCTTATCAGGACAGAAAGAAAACTATCTAAATAGTTTCTAAGTCAACAAAATAGCTTATAGATTGTAATTTCTGATTGCTGTTTAAATAAGCATAAATAAAAAAAAATAAATAAATTGTTTAAAGTAACTGTCAATTCAGTCGTAAACAGGATATTACTTTCCTTGTGTAATTTATTATTATTATTTTGTGTTCTTGTGATGTTGTTGGAAAGTGCCCAATAAGTGATACATACTTCACTTTTGTACTGCAAATGTGAACCAACCATATGTACAATTGAGGATTACAATATTCTGAACTATAACATGAACGTTTCTCCTTTTTAAGTACCTCTTAATATCTTTTTTATACCGTCTAGTTCAAAAACAATTTATCATATAAAATAAACTTGTATAGAGCTTAACTTTTATTTTCTTTCTGCAAAAGGGACGTCTCTTCTTTTTGATTTTAGTTAACTAAATACCGAACGTAATTTTGCTGCTTCACCATTTGCTTCAATATTGCCTTAAGGGCTTTCAGGGTAACAATTTTGTGGCGTCCTACAAGAACTTATTAACAGAAAATCCCCCACAATATGACTTTATTTCTTGAGCTAGTTTAGTACCTTGGAAGGATCGTTCTTTAAGTAAGAATGGGAGCCTTATAAAGGCTATAAATATTCAAATACAAAGAAAACGAAATACATATCACAATTAAAGGAAAGTTGTGAACTTGTGAAAATATTTCAACAAACATACGCGAAAGATTATATAATATTAGAAAATGATATCGAAAACAATGACAAAAAATACTAGTTAGTACAACTTTAAATATTCAAGTTTCAAGAACGTAATAATAAATTAGAAGAAGTAGAATTTATCTGTGAATTCTGTATCTTATCAGCAAGGTACTTATGTAATTATTCAAAAAGGCAAATTATTTTTTAGAAAGATATGTTACCTTACAAATGTCTAGGAATTTATATTTTTTGACACTTATATATATATATATATATATATACTATTGTACTTGCTGTTTCTTGTTAATTCTATCTTATTCTGCTACCACGATATATCGCGACTATGCCTAGAGTGAAATATTTGGATGTGCAATATTTAGTATTCATTAAATTTAACTTATAATAAATGAATCTGCTCTACGTCACACGATGTTTTTTTTGAATTTTTTAAGAACTAATGAATTGGGAAATACTTGTCAACATAAAAAGTTACATTTGTCACTACCAGAATATGGAAATAAAAGAATTTGCTGGATATTTTTCGTTTAATAACAGCTAATTTTTTTCAAATACCATGTGGTAAATTAAGGGAGAAAGAAGTAATTCATTTATTCAATTTATGTGCGTTTTTCAATTAATGAATAGTAGAACTTGTTCTTATGTTTCTTCTATAACATTTTAAGTTATAAACCTTTTTTTGAAATATATTTACTTTATCTATTGAATATAAATTCAATCTAACACATTTGACTCGTAAAGATGTATATAATTCATAATGAATTCTAGATATGTTGACATTTAGTATAAATACCAAGTACTAACATGGAGGTATTAGAAATAAATTTAGGAAGTAAATATATAGGTATATTTACGTATTTCGTTAAAGAAGTCCAATGTAAACCACCATGTGACTAATAAAATGCTACTGTTCATGCATTAGTTCATCTCAATAATAAATTATGTAAAACTTTACGTGATTCATTTCTGTTTCTTCTACACAACAATCAAACAATGACAAAAATTATTTGGTACTTCTTTATTATGTGCTGTTAAATGTTAAATATTCCTTCTAAATATAATGTAGTGTTTTTTGACCGCCCCTTGTCATTATAATGTAAAGTTATTTGGTAGTAGCGAATGTTTATAATATTGATCAACATAATTGGTTTAAAGGCGTGGGGATTCCACAGAGACTTCGTAATTGGCTTTAATTAATTACATCTTGACATACACCTTTCGCAACGAGATATTTATTTTGTATGCGCATAGATAATACTACAGAATGTTATCTCTACCCCTACTGCGTTTAGTCTGTCCACTTATGTTTATAGTTCCAATTAATTCGTAGTATTTCTAATAGAAGAAGAAGCATATACAGCTATATTAGCAATTTCAAGCGTTATTGGTTAGTTACAATTAGAGTTTGAATTCTATGAAATGCATATAATGTTCAGTACAGGTGTACCGAATTTGTAATTTTTAAATCTCTTTCACAGAAGAAATATTTGAATCAAAATCGTAAATTTACGTTTTAAAGATAAAATACTAAATACAGATATTCTGAATAGTAACGTCTAACTAAACTAAATTCTATAAAAGAAACCCACCGCTACATAACATGGCTAGTAACAAAATAATTTCTAAACTTTCCATAACAAAAATTGGCCTATTTTGTAATAATAATATCTAGAAACCCAGAATAAACAAAAAAACATATGTAGTATTACATACTATTTCATATTTACAGAAATATAATTAATATAATTTATTAGAAAAAATGTCTGTATAAACTATTTTCGCACATGTAGACATTCTGGTAACGGGATACAAATACATAACATTTGTCCTAAAACGGATTTGTACTTCGAATACTGCACAGGTACAGGTACGTGAAGAGGCACAGGCACAAACAAATACGGACAGTTACTTTATTATTATTTAGTTTATAAATAGAAACCGGGCATAAATGTAATGGGTTTTCCAACAATTTTGTTTTTTTATAGGAACGCACGCCTGAACGTTTTTCATGATATGTCAACGTCAATAATTCAATCAAGCTTAACATTTTTATCATGGTGAAGTTCACGAATGAGCAACGTTTGGAAATTATTAAAAATTACTGCCGCAATTCTGAATCGGTAGCCGCAACTTTCAGAGCGCTTACTCCAATTTCCGGTCGTAATAATCGTTAAAGGTGTTCGTGCTATAGTGGATAAATTCGAATCAAAATATTCACTATTGGATATTTCGGTGCCAGTGTGACAATGCGTAAGTCGAAGTACCGAAAATATCACATCCATAAGTGCTTCAGTTAAAAATGGGTCAAATCAGTCGATTTCACGCCGTTCACAGGAATTGGGAATCTCTCAAACCATATTGCGGCGAATTTTGCCCAAAAATCTAGGCTTACATTCTTACAAGATCAAAATAACTCACGAACTAAAACCTCTTGATCATTTGAAGAACCGAAACTTGTCCGATTGGGTTCCTAAAGTTTGAAGAAAATCCTGAGTTTCATCGAAAAATCATCTTCAGCGATGAAGCTCATTTTTGGCTTAATGGCTTTGCCAATAAGCAAAAATTGGACAGCAATAAATCCACATATGCTTCAAGAGACTCCATTGCAACTACAGAAAGTGAGCGTGTGGCATTGATTTTATACCAGGGATGTGACTGGACCTTATTTTTCGTCGATGAAAATAATCGCCATATTTCGGTCAATGGACTTCGCTATCATGACATACTGGAAGACTATTTTTGGCCAGAATTGAATGAAGTTGACATCAGTGATATGCGATTCCAACAAAATAGTGGAACATGCCACACAGCTGGTCAAAGAATTGATCTATTGGAGAATATCTCAATTATTTTATTTATTTCCACACAGTAATCACTAAATTAGAAAATTGCTCTTTCATGTAAAGATGATAATATAATAATAATATCAAAGCATGGGATCATTATCAAATGAAAAAGTTAGAACATTAAGTAATTTAACAAGTAATTTAATTTCTGAAATCAGTAGTTAAAAAATTTGGTTTAAAATCTGAAAATGCGATAGTTAATTTAACACATTGTTTTAATATTCGAGAATTGTGTATGTATATTACTTATTTTCTCTGCGTTGACTATAATAATTGTGCATGTATTTCTTTATTACTGTGTATTTCATATAATTACATATTGTGTACGTGTTTAATATTGTTTAATAAAAGCCAGTGAATTATGAATGTTGTGTTTATTTTCATATTTATATATACACAATAGCCTTCATAGTACATTATCCGTAGATATCCATGAATATTGTGTAGACAACATACCCAACAATTTAAGTAGTACTTTACCCTTTTTTCAACGTATAACTTTTTCGACAAGATAAATATCAGAATGTTTAGCTTTTCAGCATTCTTCAATTCATGAAATTCCCAAACATTTTCTTTTCAGAATCCTGTAAAATGCACATTCTTAAATAGGTATTTTAAACTTTATTAATTGTAAATATTTCATTGGATACAAACTAGATCTACAACTTTTAATTTAGCGATTCTTGGAACAGCAACTTTGATATACTATAAACACTTCTTAAAATACTTTTAGCACTTCTTCGATTAACTTTATTAGATCTATGCGTTGTTGTTCTATGTACGGTATTATTAGAATTGTTATCTAATTTCAGCAAAGCTTCTATCAAACGGTAGCTTCCATTGAAACTGAATTCCTTCCACATCGTTTCGGTGTAGATTTTGGATTAATATACTTCTAGCTGAACGTTGTCCTTTATGCTAATATTATTCAACATTATGGGATTAAATATTTCGCTGTTTACTTCTTCTTTGAATACTGGCCAATTATTACCTCTTTACAATGTAATTTACTCTTATATAAATAATTCTGTTTTGCAAATGATGTACTTTTATTGAAACCCGTAGTGTCATTGACACCATTACTGTATATTTGAAAAATATACTTCAAATATGTAGTGGACGGAATAATATTTTCTATATGTCTTTTTAATACCTCTTTAACTGTAGGATGTTCGAGAAGGTCTGACACTACGTCAAATTTTATTAAATATCTGTTAACAACATGTTTGTATATATGTCTCACAAATTTATCTATTGTCACCTCTATATATATGCATTTTCGAAATGAATACATTAGCTACTGAAGAAACGTTACGTTACTTAACAATTTTGGACTCTTTTAGTTCCTCAATTATCGCTAATATCTCATTATGATGACCGTTATAACCAGCATACGTCGATGCAACCACTAATTGTAATCTATTACACAATTAATTCATCCTAAAACTTATACTTTACTCCTAGGTAACATTGTTTTTCTTACAGGTATTGTTTTTTGTAGACCTACATCAGTTTTCCAAACTCTTCTCCACCAAACTTCAGGTTGTCTTCCCATATATCGCAGCTTTAATAATTGTGTATATTTGATACGTTTACTAGCTGCATGCTCCTTAGTAGAATTGTAATCAATTCTATGTGCATTTGAATCATTAAGAGCAAATTTACACTTCTTTGCGTCGAGATATAAAAATCTTCTATGTTTCTTTTTGAAAAGTAGTTCTAGTAAATTTTCCCTTTATAACATTGTTTCGATCAAATCTAACATCTGTGTTTCCAATTTTTAACTCCCCAGCATCTTAGTGTACAACATACTTTTCATCATATTGTTCCCTTTCATCTACTATTGAGATATGGACGTATTATAGGATCATGCTCTTTTAGTGCCTCACTAACCACGTCTGCTTCTAAAAGTGTTTTATTCAATAATTTATTAGCAATTATTGACTTGTTTGGTTTCGTTTGCAAAAGAAATTTTGCGTGGGTCATTAACTTATCCAAATTTACACTTTCACTTGTATCCAAATCATCTTCATGATCTTCTGCTAGTCTTTTAACACCAGTTTCGGATAGCACTTCACTTATCTATTCATCTTTTAAAAATGTCGGTTGGGTGAATGATGTCGACATCCGAGGCTTTGGTTCAGACACTGTATTTATTTTATATTCTCTTTGTCGAGTTGCAAAATCTCGATCTTCAGGTTTAATATATTTGTTCGGAGATAATTGAGTTGAATAATTGACGTTCCAGGTATTACTGCTGCCTAAGATCGATCAGATAAACGTCGGCCCAAGATTCCTCTATTTCCTCTGAAATGTCCTTTTTATGTGTTTTATCTTTTTTTCCTTGTCGCTATCTAATTAATCACTACCGACTTTCATAACAATTTCCCGTAAAGGTTATGCAATATATGCATAATATATTATATATATATATATATATATATATATATATATATATATATATATATATATGTCAATTGCTCTTCGAGATCTAGCGACATCAGCTTTTACCAGCTTTTACTGAATTACTTACTACTTCTTCTTCCATGTGTATCTTTACTGTTTTGCGAATATGTATATACTGATGTAGATATACAGATTGTTAATATTAATAAACAGTCTGTATAAGAATTGATGATTATAACTATATATATATATATATATATATATATATATATATATATATATATATATATGTATCAAAACTGAAATGATACCTTCCTTCATTAAGCTTGCAATTAGTATCGATAAGCAACATGTTAGTGGAATTATTCCAACACATTCTACATGTGCTTAAAGCTTAAATCGTGAATACGATGGTTATAAATATGTATTAAATTATTGGCATCTTGTTGGAATAAAATTAGAAGTTTGCTAGTATCTCTTATTAATTGTTTAAGAACTCCACTATATGTTTGAATTAAATAGAAGCAATCCAAATTACGATGTCTACCGAAGGAAAAGTATAGTTTTACTAGATCTAAATCAATGGTCGATATATCGTCAAATATTATCACAAACTAATTGGAAACTTCATCAGAAGTTAGCATATCATTTGCATCTATATATTCACAGTAACCTATTTCAAGAATAGTTTGCAATAATCCGGAAGCTATTCATATTTTGGCTGATGTAGCGATGTGCGACATATATAAATATTTTTGAAGCAATATAAATTGGGGCGTAATAATAAAGTAAGAAGGACATTTGTTTTTCCACATCCCGAAACTCTACAATTAATACTCTTTTACATGTACCGCCAAAAAGAATAATGGAAAACTTTTTATATTAAACACAGAACCGTTGTTATATACAGGTAACACTCGTATTTGATTGTTATTTTAGGTATGATAGTGATTGTTTCTAATTGTACACTAAATAACATTCAGCTTCGTTTAAGACATAGGTATATACTATATTAAGGATTGTACAGGGAGAAGTGTAAGTGGAACAATAATTTATTTTATTTTATTGTTGAAAATTACATTTTTTTGGAAAAAAAATTTTTTTGCTACTTTCTTTTGGGTGACGCAGTGTCCTCCTCAGGTCCTCCGGCGCTCAATCCTTCCATCCATCGTCGATCCCTCTGTCCACCTGAGGAGGTCTTAGGCAAATTACCTCCTACCCTCCCCATCGCCATTCATCTAATTATGTCTTCCCAGACTTTTTCCCTGTAAGTGATGGTGATACCTTCAGTATCTCCCGCAGCCTTGCTAAGTCGTCATTGTTCTGTAGCGGGGGCGCAATCGGTGTTATTTTAAGTTGTTAGAATGGCTTTTCTGGTGCCTACGTTCCAAGCGATTGCTGTGGCATTTCAAACGAGCACTTTGGAAAAGGCAGAGGAAATTGTATCGGAGGCGGAGGAGACGATAACGGAGGCAGGGTAGATGATACATATTGTTGTGGAGGCGGCTCTGCAGCAGGTGTTGGTAAATGTGAGTTTACGGTTTTTACTGGCTTCAGATCTTTCTATAGTTGGTCGAAGTTTTTCCTTACAGAAAAAAATTACTGTTTTTTTATTCCAAAAATCAAATATATGCACGTTATGAGAATCCAAAGAACATTTTCATCATCACTTCTGATCGGTTACAGCAGTTACACACACCATTTCTGATAAACGATAGGTGAATTGAAATATTTAAATATTTTTTATGTCTTCGGTAGAGGGACTCAGCCGATTTTCGAACCTCCTCATTGGCCCTGACCACAATACATGTTGGAACGGTCAAGGTCAATGAGGAGGTTCTAGAATCGGCTGAGACCGAGGAGATTTCAATGTTGGGGTCACCTCAACGTCAAGGTTAGTTCAATGTCAAGGTCATTTCAATGTCGAGTTCGTTTCAATGTCAACGTCGTTCCAATGTCAAGGTCGCTTTAAAGTCACGGTTGTTTTAATGTCAAGGTCACTTCAAGGTCGAGGTCGTTTCAATATCAAGGTCGAGGTCAATACAATGTCAAGGTCGTTTCTATGTCTAGGTTTAGGTAATGTCGCTTTTCGATAAGAAGTTTATAAACCGGTGCTGGTTTTATTTCAATAACAGTTGAAGTTAGTGATATAAGTGAAAATGGGCGTATTAAGAAAGGAATATAATTTCGAATTATTGGATAGAATTTACGCTTTAGAAATGATTGGAATAGAGGATAGTGATGATGATGATGATGTTCTGGAACTTAATATGTTAGAAAGCATTATTGATATGGAAAAACAATACAGAATATGAAGAAGGAAGTAATGATGATGTCGGAGAAATGATCGAAAAGGAGATTGAAGAAGATGTAGAACAGGAGGGGGCTAAAACAAAATATGAAAATGTAATAGAAATTATTATAGAAGATATTTATAATGATATTGACTTCGATGCAGAAACAATTATATTAACAAGAGAAGGTAATGTTAATGATTTGGAGTAGTATTAATTTATTAAATGTATATATGTAGATAGTATGTTGAAGTAATTATTACTTAGAAAAATTATTAATTTTCAATTTAAAGATTATTCATTCATTTAACTTTCAGTAGAAGTTTGAGTAAAAACACAGGCTCCATAACAATTCGGCGGGGCACGTTTGTTATTATCTTTGATGAGAGGAAGTGGCAGGTTTGAATGATACCTGCTGTATGACAGGAGGTTTATAAGGAGATGTTTGTTTCATTTGACTAACAGTTCAACTTTGCGGTTTTACAGTGTAGTTTCAAATTAGGTTCTAATCATCGTGTATAATCAAAATGTTTGAATGTGAATATTGTGGAAAAGAATTTACTCACGGAGACAATAGAAGTCAACACATGTTGACTTCATGTAAAGGAATGAGGATGAACATAGATAATACAAGCAATAATTCAGATTTAATGAAATGTGAAATATGTATTTGTGGAGAGAAATTGTTATACTGCGCATATTCGCAGCGCTATGCATCGAAGTAAAGCATTCGTAGTGGTTGACGATGGTGTAAAAAAGAACTTTGCAGCTTTTGGAGATAGGATAATAAGTTCTCAAATATCTGATCCATCTCGTATATACATTGGTGTGGAAGAATTTGCTCATAATACAGGGTGCGGCAGAATGACCTCCCCAATTTGGGAAGCTAATAAAAACCAAACCAAGCAAGATACAAGAAAAATGTTTATATTTCTGAAAAGTGTACATAAAGCAGTTTTAGATTAACGTGTTTTAAAAATGACATCACTTAAGTGGCGACCTTCATTGGCGATACATTGATTTAGTCTCTCCCGGTAGTTTTCCATGACCCTGCCCGTCATTTCCGGTGGAATAGCAGCAACTTCTTGGGTTATTGCCTCCCTAAAAGCTTCCAAAGTTTGAGGACGATGTTGGTATACCTTGGATTTCAAGTAGCCCCAAAGGAAAAAATCACATGGGGTCAAATAGGGGGAACGCGGAGGCCACCCAATGTCACCACGCAAGGAGATGAGACGGGCAGGAAACATTTCTCTCAATATTCCAAGGCTACGACGAGATGTGTGGGATGTCGCACCATCTTGTTGGAACCATACATTTTCCTGTCCATGTTCATCAAAAAAAGCAACCAATCTAGGCCTGAGAAAGTTCTCGAGTAGTGAATTGTTCACTACTCGAGAACTTTCTCAGGTAACGGTAACCTCTGATAGATATTGATCTATCGGAGGTTACCGTTACAGTTACACCGTTCTCTTCAAAGAAGTACGGACCCTACACACCAAACTCAAACACCACACTGTAACTTTAGGACTATGTAGTGGTCGTTGATGAAGTTGCCGAGGGTTATGGTCTGCCCAATATCGGAAATTCTGTTTGTTAACCATGTCTGAAAGGTGAAAATGTCCTTCATCCGTGAAGAGCACAACATTTCTTCGAGGAAAGTTTTGAAGTTCTCGACACAAAGTTGTACGGGTTTCATAATCTCTTTCGTCCAGTTCCTGTGTAGTTGCAATTTTGTAAGGGTACATTTTCAGTTCTCGGTGCAAAATTCTCCGGACACTTCGATCTGATAATCGTAGGGCAGCCGCATGCTTTCGTGCAGAACGCCGTGGAGATTGACCAACCGAAGCTCTCACAGCAGCCATATTTTCCGGTCCTGTTGAAGTCCGAGGACGTCTAGTAGATTTACGTTTTAATGCACTACTTGTTTGTCTAAAGTTTAACACCCAGGTGCGAATTGTTTTTCTATCGGGAACGGGATCATGAGCAGCGAGCGCGAAGCGATTACGAAAAGCACGTTTCGTCGATATCGGCGAACCGCCATTTCTAATAAATTCCTCCACAACAAAAGCGCGGTGTACTTCCGACCATGCCATGATGTGAACTGGAAATTGCATGAGATGAGCTGTCTTTCTACGTATGCATCACCGCTGTATCCCCACCCGGCCCCTGGCTACACCTTCCACAAATCGGGGAGGTCATTCTGCCGCACCTTGTATTAGAGAAAAAGTTATAACATTACACGTAATAAAATCATAACTCATGAAAGTGATATATATACATTATATAGTGAATATATTGGTGAAATTAAGAATAAAATGAGTGAATTTCAAGAGCGGGATTCAGGTAAATAGAGATTAACGTTATTGTTTTGATACTATTAATTTAAATTTCATATATGCTTTAGGATGGGCGTTGAGCAATATTTTATATTTAGAAGTGAATATGAACAAGCATAATCCAATGCCTCAATAAAAAAAGGAAGGCAGTCATAAATGTTCAAAATTCTGAGAGCGCTATTACTTCAGCTTTAGATGAGCTAGTAGGAGTTCCACAAACAGTTATTTCATATCCACATTCTGATACTGTGGCTGACTTCACTGATCTAACTTTCCCCATTTCTTTGAAAGATATTATATTCGAAGAAAAAAATAATATTTCTATCAATGTGTACGGTATTCAAGAATACTTTAATGGTACAACAAAAGTACATAATGTAGTGGGTTCCTTATATTTTCCAAAACGGAGGATGAAATATATTAATTGATTATTTATTAACACGGAAGATGGGAATTCACTCTATTGCTGGATTCAAAATTTGTCTCAATTAGTTTCATCCCAGAGATCTCAAGGCGGACATCGACAATATATATGTGGAGGGTGTTTTCTTACATGTGAACAAACATTGCGTAGATATGAAAATGAAGACTATAAACAAGTGAAGGCAGTGTTTCCTGACATTGAATTGAAAATTAATAAGTATGGTGAACAATTACCGGGAAATATATTGAAATTTTAATTTCGAAAAACAGTTAAGAATTCCTTTTGTTATTTATGCTGATTTTGAGGCTATTTTAAAACCTATTCATACGTCAAAACCTCATCCTTCCAAACCATTTGCTATAAAATGTTTTGAACATGAACCATATTCTTTTGCATATTATGTAAAATGTTGCTTTGATGATAACTTAAGTGAATTGCGTTTTTAGCATAGACAAAATACAGTTATATCCTTTATAAAAGAGTTAGAAACGGATGTTAAATTTTTATATAAAAATTATTTAAGTAGAGTGGTAGAAATGAGACCTTTAGATAATGAAGAGTGTATAAATTATGACCAAGCAAGAATATTTTACATATGCCAAAATGAAGTAGAATCGCTTGAAGAAAAAGTTCACGATCACGATCACATGACTGGATTGTATCGAGGTGCTGCACATATGGTATGTAATATAAATTATAAAGAACCGCGGTATGTGCCAATTATTTTTCATAATTTATCGAATTATGATACTCATTTATTTGTAAAATCACTAGCACTAGAAAAAGAAGAAGTAGATGTTATTGCACAAAATAAAGAAAAGTATATATCATTTTCTAAGAAAATACATGTAGAAGATACTATCGATTGCAATGGTAAAAAAAGAAAAGTGTTTTACAAGTTAAGATTTTTCGATTCATTTCGATTTCTGAGTTCCTCTTTGAAAAAATTAGCATCTTATTTAGATGATGAACAGTGTAAAGAAGTTCGAAGATATTACGTAGGTGAAAAACTTAATTTAGTAACTCAGAAAGGTATATTCCCATATAAATACGTAACTTCCTACGAAAGTCTTTCCACATCAAAACTGCCTAGTAAAGAAAGTTTTTGTGATTTACTCTCAGATAGTCACGTAAGTGATGAAGATTATTACAGAGCAGAAAAGGTTTGGTATTTGTTTGAGTGTCAATCGCTAGGGGAATATATATTCAATCAGATGTTCTACTACATGCAGATATTTTTGAAAATTTTCGAAATATTTGCATGGACAATTATAAATTGGATCCCGCACATTATTTTACATTACCAGGATTAAGTTGGGACGCTAAGTCGCGCATGACGCGTATAAGTTTAGAGTTACTCATGTAGATATGTTTAATTTTTTTACGAAGGGCGTACTTGGAGGCGTGAGTATGTGAGTATGTGTTGTAAAACAACTAATTCTTACCAGAATAGGATGCTTCAGAGGCCAAGAAATACATTATATCTCGATTGCAACGAATTTGTATGATTCTGCCATAACTTGCAATTTACCACATGGTCAATTTGAATGGTTAACAACTGAGGAGCTCATGGGAATGGATATACTTGCATTAGAAGACCATGGGGACATTGGATATGTTTTCGAAGTATATTTAGAATATCCAACAGATCTTCACGACCATCATAATGATTTTCCTTTCTGCCCGGAACACGTTATCCCACCTCATTCGAAGCATGGTAAATTAATCCCAAACCTTCATAATAAATCTAATTATGTGATACATTACCTAACTCTGAAACAATACATCAATCATGGATTTATACATGCCTTTCCTGTCTGCAACGTCACACCAATAAATCGTTTGAATGAGAATAAGACATATTCTGCTCTCTACAAGCTCATCCAAAAAAATCACACCGTTAGCACCTCTTTCAAGCAGTTCTTTTAATTTTGTTCCAGGACTACAAAATCTATATCCTAGTATATGTATTTCCACTGGGAGCCTGTTTATTACATCACGAAGCTTCTTTATCCTCTTTCAATCTATATATAACTGTAAGTAGGGGGCTTTGGCCGGTTCTGGGACCACCTCCACCTCCCTGATGTCACATTCGGTGACGACCCTGACGTCACATACGGTGACGTCACCTGACGCCACACCAGTCTACGTCACATAACGTCACAACATACAGGGTGCGATCAAAAAGTTATAAAAATAAACATACGAGGTTCGGTCACATAGCTTCAAAACAAGATGGGGCTCAAATTTTCAAAACAAAATGACGTTCAAATTTTCAAAACAATATGGCGCTCAAATTTTCAAAATAAGATGGCGCTCAACTTTTCGAAAAAATATGGCGCTCAAATTTTCAAAATAAGATGGCAAACCAAGATGGCAGCAATAAATTTAAAGATGATTATCTGATAATGTATTTTAATATTCCAGATCGTATATTTAATTCTATATAAAAAATGCTGGGCCCAATATGACGAGACAGGGTGCGATCAAAAAGTTGTTAAAAAGTTTCAAAACAAGATGGCGGCCCCAAATCAAAAGAGACTTAAATTTCAAAAAAACAAAATGGCACTCGAATTTTCTAAACAAGATAAGGCTCAAATTTTCGAGACAAGATGGCAAACCAAGATGGCGGTAATAAATTTAAAACTATATTATCTGGTAATTTTAATGTTCCAGACTGTATATTTAATTTTATATTAAAAATTATGGAAGGAAAATTGCTTACCTAAATGGAAGCATACACAACACTCACACTGACACTGCACTCTATGTAATGACACACATTGTATTCAAATAGCATACTGATTATGTTCTTAACAACATTTGTGATAAAGAAATCGTGTCTGTTCCTGTTTTTAAAATCGTGTCTATTCATGTTTTATATTACATACTGTATATTCTAGAAATATTACTCAATACTTTTTTTAAAATTATGGCTATACCGGTTTTTAGAGTACAACTAATATAAAAGAAGATGGAGAATATAATGGAGAATATAACGTTTTATTAAGCATATTTTCTTATATACGTAATATTAAATAAATTAATGTAGGTATAAAATTTCATACATATACAAAGCATTTAAAGAAGAAATATTTCAAGGTAATAATGTCTCTATATTGCTGTGTATATCACCAGACATATGGACACAAGCTCGCAACGTTGAACTATAGAATTGAACAAAATCCGTGCTCTTTAGAGTAGATAATTTTTGATGCAATTTAAAATCGTATCTATTCCTGTTTTTAGCGTACAACTAAAATAAAAGAAGTAAACAGTGAGTATCGGATTTTATTAAGTGAATATTATAAGTACATTATTTCATCAAATATTATATTTGTTTTGGGAAATAAAGTCATATAGAATTTTTACATTTTTTTGTGTACAAACACTCTTAGAACGTTTGTGATAATATCATGCATTATTACTCTTATTAAGTGTTGTCATGTTATTAACACTTTCCAAATTTATAATGTCCACATCTACAATAGTTTTTAAATAATCACTTTTCTGATGCCCCTTAGCATAAATTTTGTTATAGCTTTTACATGTATTATTTAATATTGTTGGAATGCCCTTCACATCTACGTACCCATCACCATATCTAATAGTTCATTCTTTTCTCTTTTCTTCAGCTGATAATTTTCTAAATAGTGCCGATGATTTGAATAGCATATGAATTGATCGGACCCCATCGGGTATAGACATTTCTTTAGAGCAGAATATTGGAACGTTAAACTCTTACATGTCGATTACCAGAAAAGATCCAAAACGCTGTCAAATATGCGAGCTCTATGTGTAGAAGTGAAAATAAATTTTAATGTTATTTCCACTTGTTCTATTCTTTGGTTAAATCTGTGTCAATCGGACGCTGACATTCTATATTCATACCATTCAAATACTTGTGAAGTTTCAACACACGACTTAACCATTTTTCTACACAAACCAAATAATCGATTATTTACTGTCAATATAAATAATTTTGAAAATATTTACTTAAACATATGAGAACGATAATCAACTAATAAAATTAATATTTTAATAAACAGACAGGTAGACAAACAGGTATACATACAGACAGGTAGACAGACAGACAGACAAGCCGGTATACAGGCAGGTAGATAAACAGACCATGATCATTTATATTTTTTAAAAACAACTTATTACGAATTTAGCAATAAGTTATTGAGTGTCGGTGAATTAAATCTGTAAATGTTCTAGAAAAACAACATCGATTCACACAATTAGTGAAATATTGATATTTGTATAGTAATTTGGTATAATTTATATAAAATATAAATTTGTATACTTTATAGCGAAATAAATTCTTTAAAATTAGCAGCGTTTTTCTATTAAATTAATTCTTTACGTATATTCAACAGTTTGTGAAGTAAATATGGTTTTTAATTTTATATAAACCGTTTTTATGAAACAAATGTATTAAAAAATTTAGATTTTATTTAAAAATTATATAAATTTTCTGTTAGATATAAAAACAAGTTCGAACAAATATTTTTCAAATTATTTCACAATATGACTTAGTTATTAATTTAAAAATAACTGCACACCATCTCAGTGGTTTGGATAATGCTAAACAGTATAGGAAACCATAGACACCTGCTACATACACTCATATCTAACGAAATTCTCGTGTCAACATCATAATCTTTGGTGTCAATCATATATAAGGTTGAGTTTCCTAGTTTCAAGCTGCTACATGAATATAATAAAAGTAGAAGAAAATGAATTAGTTGTGGAGGAAAAACGTATATATTTCACGATGATTATTATTATGTTGATGAATGTGATTTAATACTGAAGACGCGAGAAATAATTTTTAATAAGTTTCCCAGCATTCTAGAAAATATTGATAGTGTTTTTAGATACAGCAATAGTAATTTAAATTTCCTTAAAAATAATGCATTCTATGAATTCAACGAATTTAAAAGTAAGTTATTGAGTGCAGGTGAATTTAATTTGCAAATGTTTGGGCTACAGTGTTCTAGTAAAACAACGTTGATCCAAAAATACGTGACTTATTCAAACAATGATTAAAATATTAATATTTTACATCGGGCAGGAGTATGTTATACACGAATGTCGAAAATAATTTGTAAACTATAAGAAGTTGTTAAATATTGTTAAATATATAGAATTATTGTTACTATATCATCAACATGTATTTATATTTAGATTAAATTAAAAAATTTGAAATCTACAAACGTATTTGTGGTTTATATTTCCTTTAATAGAATTATTTTTGTTTGATAAGAAGAAACAAGTATTTAGTTTAAATTACTTTATTAAGCTTTTAAAATAAATATTTCTATTCAAAATGTTAAATCTATGAATATGAACGTACTGAAACTAATATATGTACTTACATAAGTATGTATGAACAGAGATTCACGACACTCGTAGTTTGGCTGCACTCAATACAATGAAAGAAACATATTGTATTCAACAGCCTACTAATTATGTTCTTATCAAGTTTGTGGCTAACGTATATTGCTGTTTTTAAAATCGGGTCTATTCATGTTTTATATTACCTACAAAGATTTACGTAATAATTTTTTAAAATTGTATTTGTACCTGTGTTTAGCGTACAACTAAAGTACGAGAAGTAAATAAAGAGTATCGTATTTTATTAAGCGAAAATATAAATAATTACATATACAGTCAGGAACCTGCATCAGTATAATAAAATATATACATATGTATATATATATATATATATATATATATATATATATATTATAACAAATCTGGTGACTATTTAATGCAGTACTTTTTAATGTATTCATATAAATTGTTATATATTCAATATGATAGCTAACAAAATACAACTTTAGAAATAAAAATAGTTAACATATGCAGTCTGATACCTCATGACGTTAGCTCTACATTAAAAAATATATATACAACATTTAAAGATGACGTTATCTTTACATTAAAAAAATACATATACAGTATTTAAAGGTAAGACAAATCAGAACAGGTGTCGAACACTAATTATGTACGAGTTTATTCACGCAACTCATTAAAATATATGCAAATTAAGTTTAAGACATACACATTACATACAACGACTTTCCATAAAAATGTAATATTCGTAAGTAAACATTCATATAGTAGTAGTTTTAATGTTGGTATCACGCATTGCTCGAGTCTATTACATAATATTGACTAAACGTGATGATTATAAAAAAAAGTTCTGCCGAAAGCAAAGTATGAATAATTTTTATAAAGAGTTGGGATTGATTTGCTTGGTGGTATTTATTATTTTATATAATTGATTATTCTCTTCAGAGATTGGAGATATTGAATGTTTAGTTAAGGCTTCATTTACCTAACAGAGTAAACAATACTTTAATCTCGATGAATTAATAAAGGTATAAGAATATTACAATCAAAACATAGGTAAGAGTGAGATAATAATTTATGGTGAATATAAATGCAAAAGTGAACCTAATGTCTCTACTATAATAACTAAATCATGTCTTAGTTGTGAAATATCGATTCGCGTTTTTTCTCATTATCAATTAAATTTTCCGTCTACATAGTAGCAATTTTATCGATCCTATCGTTTATGCCACTTTTGATTTAGGATATATTAATATTGAGAGCTGCCAGTTTCCTCCTCAATTTGTAAAGTGTAAGTCATGTTTTGAGATGATTTGGGTCTTTATAAGTAGACCGCAAGTGTATGAAACATCGATGACGTGGCACATTTCTGCCTGTAACTTTTTGATATGAAGGTTAAGAGCTTTAATTTTTTTTACCCGAGAAGATACATTTCTTAGTGACATTTTTTGTATCTTTATAATTTTTGATATCTGTTACAGTTTAGTCACAAAAAATAATATCCGACTCGAACGTAATCTGCTTTCCTGGCAACACGCATAATCTGGTTGGCTTATTATTTAGTAAAAACGATTGCCTTTAGTTTTCTACAGCTGTCATAAAAGAAATGATAGTGTGCGTTTTGTGATCTTTGATTACGGTTTCTTTATTGAGTGTTTTTGACTATTGTCATTTTGATTGTGTAATTGTGGTTGTATCTTCGATTGATAATAATGGCTTTCTCTTTCGCTGAACAAACTGATATGTTGCTGGTTCTCGGGTTTTGCGAAGGAAATTGTCGGAGGAGTGTGACAGTATACCAGCAAAAATATCCTAATCGTCGTATACCAAATCGACAAACATTTGCAAACATTGAGAGGCGTCTTCGGGAAACTGGGAGATTTCAACCAATGACTGCTGATCGTGGACGCCCTCTTATGAGAGACTCCTAATTCACGAGACAAGCCACGAGTACTTTTTTGTGGATGAGCTCCTATTCTGTCTAGAACTTCTTCTTCCAAGTCAGGGTTTTGAACTACACGAGGGCGTCCACGATCAGCAGTCATTGGTTGAAATCTCCCAGTTTCCCGAAGACGCCTCTCAATGTTTGCAAATGTTTGTCGATTTGGTATACGACGATTAGGATATTTTTGCTGGTATACTGTCACACTCCTCCGACAATTTCCTTCGCAAAACCCGAGAACCAGCAACATATGACGAACGAAGATACAACCACAATTACACAATCAAAATGACAATAGTCAAAAACACTCAATAAAGAAACCGTAATCAAAGATCACAAAACGCACACTATCATTTCTTTTATGACAGCTGTAGAAAACTAAAGGCAATCGTTTTTACTAAATAATAAGCCAACCAGATTATGCGTGTTGCCAGGAAAGCAGATTACGTTCGAGTCGGATATTATTTTTTGTGACTAAACTGTAACAGATATCAAAAATTACAAAGATACAAAAAATGTCACTAACGAATGTATCTTCTCGTGTAAAAAAAAATTAAAGCTCTTAACCTTCATATCAAAAAGTTACAGGCAGAAATGTGCCACGTCATCGATGTTTCATACACTTGCGGTCTACTTATAAAGACCCAAATCATCTCAAAACACGACTTACACTTACTTGAAATGTTGTACCAAAAATAATTAAAATCAATCAAAGTGTTATGTTTTAATAAGAATTTTTTTGTTTTTTTCGAAAAACTTTAAAGCTGAATACCGGCGTAACGATGCGATTTTGGATATAGGTAAGTTTAGTTAAATCATCTTATTTTGATGCAAGGAGTTTCTGGTTAAGCCATGTCCAAGCATTTTGCAGATACCCTGTATATGAATATATCAAAAACTATTGTATTAAATAGTCACCATATTTGTTATAATATATATATGTATATATATATATATATATATATATATATATACATATATGTACATATTTTATTATACTGCTGCAGGTTCCTGACAGTATATGTAATTATTTACATATTCGCTTAATAAAATATGATACTCTCTATTTACTTCATTTATTTTAGTTGTACGCTAAAAACAGGTATAGACACAATTTTTAAAAATTATTAAGTAAATCTTTGTAGAATATACAGCAGATAATATAAAAATATGAATAGACACGATATTAAAAACAGGTGTAGATGTTAGGCACAAACATCATAAGAACATAATCAGAATGCTGTTTGAATGCAATGTGTGTCATTACATAGAGTGCAGCCAAAGTGTCAGTGTGAGTGCTGTGTATGCTTCTATTTAGGTAAGCAATTTTCCTTTCATCATTTTTAATATAAAATTAAATATACAGTCTGGAATATTAAAATGTATTATCCGATGATATAGTCTTTAAATTTATTACCGCCATCTTAGTTTGCCATCTTGTTTTGAAAATTTGAGTGCCATTTTGTTTTTCAAAATTTAAGGCCCTTTTGACTTGGGGCCGGCATCTTGTATTTGAAACTTTTCAACCGGATCTCGTATGTTTATTTTGTCAACTTTTTGGTCATACCATGTCTCGTCATATTGGGCTCACCATTTTTATATAGAATTAAATATACCGCCATCTTGGTTTGCCACCGCGTTTTGAAAATTTGAGAGCCATTTTGTTTTAAAAATTTAAGCGCCATCTTGTTTCGAAAATTTGAGGGCCATCTTGTTTTGGAACTTTTTGACTGAACCTCGTATGTTTATTTTTACAATTTTTTGATCACATCCTGTATATTGTGACGTTATGTGGCGTAGACAGAAGTGACGTCATATGACGTCATCGGATATCACGTCAAGGAGGTGGAGGTGTTCCCAGAACCGACCAAAGCCCTTTATTATATCATTACGTTCTCACGCTCTGAAATTTCATTAATTATCGTATTGATGTTACAGATCTCATTATATTCCGATATTACTACCACATATGCATTAATTTAATTAATCCTGCAATGCTGCAATAACAATTATCAGACTACGCTAATCATTTCCTATCTAAGAGCAAGTGTCGCGGGTCTATGTTAACTCTAAGTTGTTATCTATTTTACTCGCTTCTGATTTAATAATATAAACACAGTCTATTTTATAATAACGATTGCAAACATAGCAATCGTTGGTCAGATGCTGTTCAGTATTTTCACAACTTACCCAACGAATCATAACTGTTATTTCATCTGTACAGAATTGATTCAATAACAATAAGAAAAGCAGTAAGGAAAAACGCAAGGACACTCAATTCATATTAATGAGTCCATCTTGGTGACTAATTATAGTAGCAGTAAATAATCTTGTTAAATATTTAATTAGTAAGAAATAGCAGGAAAACTGTCTCCAAGAAAAAATAGTAAAAAGAAGTTTCTTTATGCAGTTTGTCTGTACTACATAGAGACATTTCTTTTTGCAGTACAGACAAGGCAAGTATAAAAATTGTAACAAAAATTGGTATGTCTACCCATAACTAGACATTAACTTTATTAACACCTATACTATTAGATATTAGTTTCAATAAGCTTTCCTTTTGTCAAAAATAATATAAATAATGAAAATAACTCAAACTTAATCGAAAATATTTTGCACACGTTCAATCGGGCATTCATATTTTATTAAAAATCAACAGAAATCTAGACAACGGATACTAATATGCGTTGTGATGTTTTTTGTTGATTAAATGCTAATATAGAAACAAGATTTGTGTGCCACAACTATCGGTAAAAATTCGTTTCTCCCTGCAAAAATTTCGTTAGGTGCTTAGTTATACTGCTTGAATGTTTCCACTTGGTGATGAGAAAGATATGTCATAGTCCATAGACACCTACAAATGGAAAGCCAAGCCTACTATGACAGCTTAAGAAACAGTAGTTTTCTTATTATTATTTGCAGAGCAAACGATGTGTGTAAGTATTACTAATCAATTAATATAATATGATTAACAGTTTTAAATTAAAATATCTACAAAATGTAATAATTTAAGAAGAGACGCAAAAATTGTTTCTAATATCTATACGTTTTCAAAAAGTAAGTAAGTGATGATACATTAAAAAGCATTGAAGGACAATTTACAACCTTAGGGATATTTCTTTCTAAACAGCGAAATGTATTGTTAGTGAGGGGCAATGCGTATTAGAAAATAATGATTAAAAACGTTGTACATGTCCAAAAAAGCGTATTGTAACGGAACTACTAGAATACCAACTTTGTGATCTACAAACCACTATTTATAACTTTCGCAAAACTAAAGAACGACGAATTACAGTTAATATTTTATGAGAGGTACCAAACGAAAAATTAATTTGATTTCGTCAAGGTTTAATTGTTATGCATGGATTGAGAATTTCTTACTTGGAACAAATTAAATTTTTGTGTAATACAAACAGAAACATGAACAGAAACATATTTAGATGAAACATACATATACAGTTGACGCATATTGAAATGGCAAAAGTGAAAATGGGCTATTTTCCCCAATATATAAAGGAAAACTATTAATCATAATAAATACAGATGGAGAAATGGAATTCCTTCCAAACGCATTACTAATTTTTCAGTCTGGTAGTAAAAGTATAACAAATCATGGAAAGATGAATTCTAGAGATGATGAGAAATGGTCACTAAAAAAACTAATTCCAAATTTACCATCAAATTCTGTAGTAATAGCAGATAATACGATAGTATTCAAATAGCGCGACTTGTTCCAATACTAAATAATTATTAAAGAATAAAAATATAAAGCTTCATTCTAATATGTAAAAGCCACTACTTTGAATTCACATTCAAAGTAGTAGCCACACTTTCTTCATCTTGCCTTCTGGGCTGGAACCGCGATGCGACAATTCTTGTACAAACGTTTCAGGGCTTAACTGCTGCTACTGCTTTCGTTGTCCTACTAAAAGTAGAAACCGCATTTAATTGGTGATGAAACGTCGATACCAGAATTGTCGAAGACCGGAAGCCAAGATGAAGAAAATATGGACAAGCATCGTGAAGGTCTACGACCTAGATAAACACACACCGTTAAGACTGCTATCTCATCACCCAGAATAAAATTCTATATTGATTACTGTCAAACACAATATCGGGCAGGTATTAAAGTTAAACGTAGTATTTACTACGTTCAACTTGATCGATGTAGAAATTTTAGCAAAAGAAGAATTTGAAAAATTGCATACAAGACTAGGACAGACGTTGGCATAATGTTATAGAACAAAATCAAAATTAGACTTGTGGACATAATAACCTAAAATAAATTATATGAGTAGGTAATAAAAGCGATAACTGTGAGTGTGATACTAAATATGAATACTCTGAGGACAATAAATAAAAAAAATCTAAAAGTTATAAACACTTTGCTTATATATTGACCATTACTGTAATATTAATACTTATGTAACAAATTTCCTTTATATTTATTGTTATAAGGCCTTTGTAGAACTTAGAATATTTTATTTTTCCCTAAAATATTTTTTTAATTTCATCTATATTACATTTCTCT
Source organism: Dermolepida albohirtum (assembly GCA_031893035.1). Classification (NCBI taxonomy): domain Eukaryota; kingdom Metazoa; phylum Arthropoda; class Insecta; order Coleoptera; family Scarabaeidae; genus Dermolepida; species Dermolepida albohirtum. Next base: position 44,202 of record JAVIWB010006350.1, on the reverse strand, counting down.
TGACACACAACATAAAATCTGTTGGAATTTATTTTCTTGATAAATATAAATAACAATAAAAGAAATCAAGATTTACAGTTAAAATATGTATATACGTGTATATATATATATATATATATATATATATATATATATATATATATATATATATATATATATATATATATATATACATATACATATTATTTTCAATAACTATTTTCCTGATATCCTACCGAATAATTAGGTACTTTTGTTATTGAAATTTAAATGGACATACTTGTTCTTGCTTATACATATATTATTTTATTTTGGGATTATAGTAATTTCATATTATTTTTATATTATAAATTAAAATATTTTATGTGAAAATATTAAAATATAATTTGTCTAATAATTATACCGATTTACATATTGCTGTTATGTGTGCTATATAGCTGTTACTTATCCTCTTGCTTTTGTATAATATTTTAAAAGTGCTGGGCAGACTTTCTTATGAATTAACCAGGTCTAGCATCCAGCCAACATATTCATATAAATAAAAACCTAGATTACATACAATCTATGATCTTATTAACTTTATCAAAATCAAGAACATCTAAATATTATTAATAACTGAGTAACACAGTTACAGTTATGAGAAAAAATTTTCAATCACTCTTAAATATACTATAGACAGTGAATTGGATATGTTATTCAAATACAGAATTGATATTAGATAGTAATATATATAATATAAAAGGATTTAGTCTTTCAACTTAGTCTGAAAACGAAAACCTCAGTTTTTAAAATTTAAGAATTTTGATTTATGAACTTATAACTAAAAGAATTTTCTTTTTGAATGTAACATGTATTTTCGCTCCTCACAATCATGGCTGTCTGAGATCTATCCATATGACTTGTGATTTCATGTAATATATATATATAAACAAACCTTTTTTGTTTCTTGTGCGCCTTTATAATCAAAATAATAAATACCTTGTTATGTTTTGTATGCTTTTCAATTATATTTTGTTATTTCTCTTCTTTACTTTAACGAATAATTGTCTAGCAGTATTTTCCTATGTGAATTAAGATCATCTGAATCATTAATTCATTAATTACTTGATTCTTTACTAAATAGTTTTCGCAATTTATTATTTTGAGCATCGGCGTATTCGGTATTATATCATTTCTTCTTAGTTATGTTTTTGTGCATCTTATTGTGGAAGTGTAACTTGTCAAAGTACGAAATTTTTCAGTGTTAGAATATCTTGATATTAATCTTCCAAAGATAGCGCACGCATTTTTGATTTTGTATACAATTGATCTTAATCATTAGCGATTCTGTTGCCTTAAATATTTTGCACTAGTATATTATAAATTTTACATTAGGTGGTATGTGCACAAGACACTGCCATGGCAGACTTATTGTCAATTCGACAGACTTGGTACTACTACCCATCGAAGGATACTAGGTACTAGTCACAATTTTGGTTTATAGTACCAATTCGTCGAAGCAGTTTTTCCGATCATTTGGGTTGTAAAGCTCGGAGTTCGTTCCCAGGTCAGGAAGGAAAGAAATTTCTATCTTTAACCCACGTTAACCAATTTTAGCAATTAACCAAGATTTTTCTTATATACTTACACTATTTGAAGATAATTAAAATTAAAGTTTCGTGCTTTTATTTGTTGTTTTTTTTTTGGTACGAAACGTAATTAAGTAGAATAGCTTAGCAATTTAAGTAATTCTAGAAGATGTCTTTTTCTATATAAATATAGTGTATGTAAGCAAAAGTAGGCAGTTCCGGAAAAAGTATTTATATATTATATTTTGATATTGTTTGTATTCTTTTTTTCTTGTAGTCAAGCATTTCAGTAAACTTTAAATCTTAACTTGTGACTAAATCACTTACTTGCTTCTTTCTAATTAAAATAATATTAGTTCTGTAACTAAGCATCATAGTTAATGCTATATTTCTTAAATTTTTTTTTCTCTCTTAATTAATTGAGAGCGGAATTACGTATACGTAGTTGTTTCTTATGTTGTTCAAGAAGGATACGAGATTTCTTATTTTTCGCCGTGTTTTACCAGGTGCAACACTTTGAAATTATCTGCTGATGATGACAACTTGGTTGTCGAAATGCGTATACAGAATTTATAAAAGTTAATGTGGAAAGGGTTATGATCAATAAGGTTGATATATAACATCAACCTTATTGATCAACATATACATATATCTTAACAATCAAAATAATCTATGTTCGATTAAGAAATCAATTACAAAATTCAAAATTTTAAATAGCTGGACAAAGGTATATAGACTCCTTTATTTATAAAATTTCTATACGTCTGAACACCTCGAACTGCATACGAATTCTCTTTGAATCGCCTGCCTCTTCCACTTTTACATTCGCGCCTAATGATCGGTGAACAAGGTCGGACGCAAAACAACGCAAAACGATCGAACAGATCCACTTAGAAGCATCAGTATATAGACCATGTCATCGATCTGACACTTTTCCTTCCCTTTTCAAAATGTACTGAATCTAATTACTCATCGTTTTAAGTATAATTTTCTTTTATATTATATTTTCACTTTTCATATATTTAAATAATATTTCTGAAGTTATTAATGCCATCTGTCTGATATTTTCCCATTATAGTTAACTATTTGTAAGATTTTGTCTAACGATTCCTACATAATCATTATTATCGACTTTTAACGTAAGCTAGATCTTGATTGACATATTACACACTTAAACTACTTACAAAAATAATGTGTATTAACGAGTTTATCTCCAATTGTCATTGATTGATATATAGTAATGATATTTTGTCTGACCTGTAACAAAATACGTGCTCATACTACTATTAAAATCATTATTAAAAGGCAATTTTTCTCCTAATACTCAAGGTAAGATACTTGCGTTTAATTCTTCAAAGTACATACTTTGGTGTTGAAAGAATATTTTCAATAGGCAAAGAAATATTCATTGAATAATGGATTTTTATAGAAAAAATTTGAAAAAAAAGGGCGTGTATTCTTATGGATTTTCGCTTTTATCGAAAATTCTTCCGCGGCGATTCATTAGTGGTAAAATTTTCATTTTCTTTTTTTGACAATTTAGACTAGTGGTTTGCTTTTGCTTCTTTTTAATCTTAATTGAAGTTTATTTAATAGAATGGTGTTTGTTGAGTAGCAGTTCACCGGAGTCTGCGCTTTACAAAATTCTAACTTATTAACGTTTGTTACAAAAAAATTTTAATAGCCATTATTTTTTATACTTTTTTACGTTATGAAAAATTGCATTCATCATAGGTTTTGTCTGTGTGAAAGCAATGTATTAATTTAAAATGTGTTAGACGATCCTGTAATTACAAAATCTGCGCGATGATAATCAACGACGTATTTAAAACCGCGCGGCATTGGATAAACAATTAGTTTTGAGTTGTTATAGCAGTTAGATCATACAGTTCCCGTACACAATTTTCTTCAAGGTGTTTAGTGCTTTCTTGTACTAAATAGCACGCACGTCCCCTATTCATATACTCCTGCTGCCGCTCCAATTTATGTCCATATATTTTGTCTGTAAAGGTGTGTATGTAATGTATTATACTGTAGTTTTTACTTTTTTTAAATGTCTTCTGGTAAAGAATTGCGAAAAGACTATTAATGTGATAAATTATTAAGAGGAAATTAAAATACAATTTAGAAAAAATGAGAAAAATAAAATTAGTTCTATTTAAAAGAATTCATATTTCAACTAAAATTTTTAATATTTCATTATATTAATAAGAATATAATAAAACTAAAATCAATGAGAAAATGCAGGAAAATCAAATAATTTTATATTTTCTGGTTTTTATATCTATATCGAACATTTAATAAGAGCTCGTGATCTTATTAAATGTTATATGTACATACATGCATAGACCGAAAAAGATTTTTTAAAAACAAATTTTCGGTAATTTCCAATATTGTAGTTGGGTTATTTGAAAATTAATATATTTTTATAAATCGTTAAATAAGAACAATATAAATTTCATTGTTTAACAAATCTTAAATTATTCGGTACAGCATTATGAAAACTTAAATTTTCACTTAAGTTAGCTTGGAAAATGTATTACTTCATATTACAAAGTGTATATTGTGTATATTCAATAATGCAAGGTATTGAAAATTAGTATAAATTTAATGCAGTGCTTATCTGAAAATGATATATTGTATAATACACGTAATGTAACGTTGTGATTTATGCGCCTAATATCGGAATCGGAATATGGCATATTTATTAAAGCAATGAAAATGAATTTTGACCCACAAATAATATATATACTTTAGCATTTCTGATAATCTAAAAATATTAATTACAAATTCGTATATTGCTAGTCAATATTTATGCAATTTTAAATTATAAATTAATTAAATAAAAAAGTAAAGCACGTACTTTTAATTTTTCTTTTCTTATAAAAAAAATAATACACTTAGAAATGAAAAAGGATATACTAATAATAAAATAAAGAGGAAATGGCTCCATGAAGTAAAATGCCATATACTTATTAATCAAGCTTGAACACTTTTTGTTGAAATTGCGGAAATAAACCATATAGCGCGACTCTAACGATTATAGAAGACATATCATAAACAACATAACCCTTTTCAAGGCCTTCAAAGCAACTACTTATGACACAAACAACTCTGAGCTATAGAAATGTGGGAAATTCTGACGAAGGTATCATACAACAGGATCACAAGTTATAAATTAAATTTTAGCTCAAATTTTTGTGCCCGAATTTTTAAAATATACTATTAAACTGTCCAGGATATCTTTTCTATTTAGAATTACCTCATATTGAAGGTAAACAACACTGATCTACGAAAATATGGGAAATTGCGACGAATGTATCATACAACAGGATCACAAGCTATAAATTAAATTTTATCTCAAATTCTTGTGCTCGAATTTTTAAAATATACTATTAAACAGTCCAGGATATCTTTTCTATTTAGAATTAACTCATGTTGAAGGTAAACAACACTGATCTACTGAAATATGGGAAATTCCGACGAATGTATCATACAATAGGATCACAAGCTATAAATTAAATTTTAACTCAAATTTTTGTGCCCGACTTTTTAAAATATACTATTAAACAGTCCAGCATATCTTTTTATTTAGAATTAACTCATGTTGAAGGTTAAATAGTCTTTCTACTTTCAACTCTGCTATACTATCGTATATGTTATGACTATCTTGTAAATGATTTCATCATTTTTCAACGTTGTGTGTTTTATAAATACTGTTGTTGACAAGTTTTAATCTAGCCATATGAGTCAGATAGCACCCTTAACAGAATACAAGTCTGCTAATTATAGGAACATATTTTCTTGGCATGTGTCATACTTAGAAAAGGCTGTTCGGTAAGTCGAAATGTATCGAAGCATAGCATAGTTATACCATTTATTTTTCCGAATTTCTTTTTGTCTTTCTTTTAACAAAGAGAAAGCGTCTATATTTCCCTCATGTATATGCTCTAAATTACAGGTATTCCTGGCTAAACCCACCTACTACTATTATATTTAATACCGACATGAGTCCAGACCCATATAAAATGTGTGGAGTAACTCAATCTTACCGATACCATTTTGTGTTTTAGACACAGAATATCTGTGTTCTATGAGGACCTCGAGTGAATATCTAAAGTATCTCTAAACACTACAAACAAATGCGGAGATATTTAATTTTTCCGATATTGTCGAGTTAAATCATAAAAATTGAATTTTAAAATATTAGCAATGATATGGTTATTTATATATATATGCACTGCATTACAAATTCTTCTGTAAGTAATGTTCACCTTATAACCAATTAGATCCTGTATGGAGGCACTGCATGCAGAACCTAATTTAATCGGTGTAAATCACATTGCTCTCAGACATATTGTAACATCCCGACCTGCACTTAGTAGGACATTAAATAAACGAGCGTATTCTCACCTAAAACGATCTTTTGCTTGACATCCGGGGTGCTAAAGCTATCTCAAGAAATAAACTCGGGGAGTGAGGGGAGGAGGGAGATTCCTTGCTAATCAGTTCTAATGGGACGCCACAGTATTGTTACTCTGGAAACCGTCAATACTGAAGCAAAAGGGCGATCAATAAAATACGTTCGGTATGTAATAACCAAAAAAAGAAAAGTTAAATTCTATTATCAGGTTATTATATTTGTTCAATTATTTTTAAAATAGACGGTATTAAAAAAGATATTAGAAATAAACCCGGGATCAAAGACGTTCGTAATTATTATTATTTATATAGACTATTGTTAATTATGTTTGATCCATAAGACTGTGGATTTAACTGTTTTGATTATATGCTTCCGTTCGGTCTAATTAGAGATCATTTAAGGTCATTTAGTTTGTGATATTTAAGCCCTTGTCTAAATTTAAGGGCGAGCTAGTTAACTGAAGATATTTATAAAAGTATTTATTCATATATTTCGTAGAATTAATTGCGTTAACTAGTTATTAACTCGTTACACAGAATCGATAATTAAAATTGGCACACTGTTAATAATATACCGTACCCTGTTTGAGTATTAAATTTGATAACTTTAATGTAGTTGATAACCCTAATTTATCTATAAGGAATTTATTCTGAGAAAAATATTACCTTTATAAATTTGTTTGTTTCAATTTAATGAATTAAATATTCTTAAGAAATAGATCGCATTCACGTTTCTCTTTTGTTAATCTTAATTAAGGGCTCGTTAAACGGTTAAATATAGTTGTTTATTTTTGCCAATTGACAATTAAATAGTAAACCGTCAGCTAATCACAGAAGTTGCTTTTCCTTCGTATAGTCTTTTTGCTTTCTTTAGACCACAATCAATTTTACGCCATTAAGTCGATTATTTAATATAATTATTATATCAGTATTTCTCTTATGTGATTTATTGTTATTGCTGTGTTTATTTTCTTTTGTTGTTGCGAAGTGCTCATTAAGTGGCATAATTATTATAGAATATTTTTTCTGGGCCACTAGTGTGAACCAGCTATACATAAGTGGAGGTAAATAATTAAAATTCTGAACCGTAACGTAGACGCTTCTTGTTTAATTACTCTAGTAAATATCTTTTTTAATACCGTGTATTTTCAAAATAATAGAACAAATATAATAAACCGATAATAGAATTTAACTTTTCTTCAGTGCCTAAGGTCGTAAGCAAAACAAATAGCTTCGTTAAATCTTAAGACTGCAGATTAAGTTCTGTCTCTTTATCAGATGAACACGGAATTTTCATATCCATACTAACTCAGTCCATTCGATAATTAGTTAGCTACCAAAGGTAAGGAATGATACCACCCTAAAGTCAATGTAGAGAAAAACAAAGAAAAAATTTAGCCCCTATGTAATACAAAGTCTACAAATTACATATCTTACGGTTGGTTCTGAGAGTTAACTAATGAAAATAAGATCGTTCTTCTAAGATGCCAATATCTAATCCAAAGTGAACTTTTCAACCGCGTGTCGATGTTATCGACTTATCTAACCAATCTCATTAGAAGTCGATAAATGAACCGATCAGTATAATATTTTCCAACGTAATCGTTTCTAGTATATAATAACTAATTCCACAATTAATATTCACCGTTGAATTGTTGATGACGTGAACGATGGTAGGTTTTTTAACAGTCAACTTCAATAATCGATAGAGTGAGCGTAGATAGCAACGCCATTACTTTTAAGCAGTTCGCTCTGCAACGTGTCCAGGAGAAAAGAATGCGCGAGAAGGAGCAAAGTACCTACTCATTATTATGGCCATTAATTGTAAAACATTGGAAATAACTTCAAATAAATATTATGACGATAATCATTCAAATCTATTAATTAAAATAAAAATTAAGACATTGGAGAGATCTATAACTCATAACGTATTTTGATTGTAAACTTAAACTGACAGATACGAGAGGGCGGTAAATCTAACAAAGAAAAGAAAGTTAATAATTAATAATTATTCCCAAAATTTTGCAATTCCATAATTTACAGCGGTGACTACAAAATAGGAACACAAGTTAAAACTATGCATGTATCGCTCTATTTTGAATTAAATCTATCTTTTTCAACAAATAATTACTAGTCGATCCATAGAGAATTGACCCATAATCTATAACAGATCTTATGCTGACTTTACAAAATAGTTAACTAACAATAACTTTTGCTTTTCACCATGTTCTATATATCATTCACAGGAAATTTAGTGCTTTATTACATATATTCATTGTTCTTCAATGCGATACTTCCAATTAAGTATTTATCAAGAATCATCCCCAGATATTTAACGTACTTGGGTAACAGTAGTTCACGACGACCTAATATGTAATATCACTTAAGTTATATGTAAAAATCCTGACTTTAGTTTTTTCTATTATATTAATAATTATAAACTACTATTCAAACTCCATTTGTCAATTAAATTTAATCCATGACTTATTACTATCCAGATTTTTATGTTATACATATACAATTCTCACTTTTTCCGTTTCTTCGTCTTTTTCCTACAACGTTTATTCTTCTCAATCACAATTTCGTTATTGTAAAATAGTATATAGATCTCTCTGTAATTTTACGATAATTTCACTTCCATTTGTTGTTTCAGGCATGATCCATATCGCATTATGTTCTGCTTCATACATAAACCTAATACCAATAATAAACAATCTCATTTCAATTGTCATTACTATTCCATTACTATTCATTGTATTTGTAATTTATTAGTAACGTACTACTAATTCTATAAAAAAAGGCACGTACTTTTTATAAAATTTTTCTTTTCTTTTTCATATTATTTCCTGTAATACAGGGTGGGGCAGAATAACGAGCGATTTTAAAAAGCCCGCGATTCGCACCGTGTCATTCGGAGGTGGTAGGGACGCTATCGGCCATGTTTCCTTGATATTAGCATTTAGTAACAATGGAGCGTTGGACCCCTCAACAGCGTGCGTACGCTGCTAAGGCGTTTTATGAAAATGATAATTCTTACATACGCGCGCGTCGTGCCTTTCGAAATCATTTTAACATTAATCGCAATCAACCAGTGCCGTCTGCCTGTGCCATTAAAAAATGGGTTAGGAACTTTGAGGAAACTTCGTCAACGACAAAAAAGAAACCTGGTCGGCCAAAATCGGTGCGTACGCCCGAGAATATCGACAGTGTAAGAACTGCTATTGAGCAAAGCCCGCGTCGTTCAGCTCGCCGGCATAGCACTACATGTGGGATTTCAAACCGAACTGTCAGACGAACATTACACAAGTATCTCCACCTTCATCCATACAAAATCCAAATCGTACAGGTTCTTAAAGGCACGGATTATGTGAGTCGACAACGATTCTGTGAAAAGTTTTCAGATTTAATTAATCAACATGAGGATATTGTAAACAACTTATGGATGAGTGACGAAGCCCGTTTCCATTTGTCCGGTTACGTCAATAAGCAGAATTTTAGATACTGGAGTGACGTAAATCCTAGACAAATGCATCAAGAACTATCACACGACGTTGCATCAAGGACCCCTTCACTCCACAAAAGTTACTGTGTGGTGCGCTATGTCTTCATCGTGGATCATAGGGCCTTACTTTTTTGAAACTGCTCGTGGCATTGCTGTGACAGTAACCTCACAAAGATACGCCGACATGTTGGAAAACTTTTTTGAACCACAGTTTGCACGCTACGAAGTTAACGAGGAAACAATTTTTCAACAAGACGGAGCAACCTCCCATACAGCCAGAGTATGCATAAATATTGTTAACAGATTATTTCCAAATCATGTGATTTCTCGAAATGGGGACATCACCTGGCCTTCCCGTTCACCGGACCTCACACCGCGCGACTTTTTCTTGTGGGGGTACTTAAAAAGTAAAGTGTTTCAAGATAACCCACCACAAACAATTCAAGCCCTGAAAGAACGGATCCGACAGGAAGTGGAAAACATTCCCCTAGCAAGGCTGAAAAATGTAATGAATAGTTTCAAAACACGATTGGAAGAATGTGTACGCCTGAACGGATGTCATCTTTCCGGAGTTATTTTTAAAAAATAAAATAATTAATGCTTTTTTATGTTCTTTGAGAAAATAATGAATTTATTCCTAAATATTTTTTTTCTTGTTTTTTACAGCCTTTTTAAAATCGCTCGTTATTCTGCCTCACCCGTTACTAATATTTCTATATTATATTTCATCATTTCTTTGGCAACCCTTTACTTATGTCTGTTTCACAATACTTGTTGCTATCTTCATTTTTTGTTTTGATTCACTCACATTATCAATTTCACTGTCTCGTTTCACTTTTTTAGCATATTTTAATATTCTTTAAATTTATGTATCATAGCATCTTTCTGGATAGGAAATCAAATATGTTCTTAAATTTTCTTTGAAAAATCGCTATTATATCATGTGTCTGAATTTATTTTTAAATGAATTATATACTTGCATTTTATTTTAACACTAATTGCTCTGTCCCTATCTGGATTGCTTTAACACAATCTTCTTCCATTTTGTCTTTTTCGACTTTAATATCCAACTCAATTCTGCCAATAAATCTTCAATTGAAACCTTCATATATTCTTGCCTTTCATTATCTTTATTCTCGATTCTTTGTATTACTATATTATTCTTGTCATCTGCCTGTCTACTATTTCCATTCTATTTATTCCTATTTAATTTTTTCTCCATAATTATTGTTTAAGGAATTCGTGTTATATATTACATTTTTTTTGAATTCTCGTTTTCAGAGATTGATTTACAATCACCTAACTACTTCCGTGTCTGATACATTTTAAATAATTTTAAAATATTCCGAACACAACCAGTTTTTCTAAAAGATGTCTAGATTTTTAGCATTTTATACCATCAATAATATCCTTTCAACAGAAACTGGATTAGGAAAATATACATCGAGAAATAATTTGATTTGTCCTTTCTAGGTTTCTCATTCTAAGTAAATGTAACTGAACCAGAATGTTTACACTTAGAACATTAATTAACATTTCAGCCATATAGCATCTACTACAAAAAGCGTCCATTAGTTCCTTAATATCGATCAGTTCTGTTCCTTATAGTTACATTTTTAACATCTTTTCTTTCGGTAGCAGTTTTTCAAAATAAATAATGATTTAAAGCTAAAATTTTTAACGTTGTAAGACGAATGTAAACGCACATGATTCATTAATACTTTATTATGATTTATTTTTGAATTTTCTCCGATATTACATATTATTTTTATGTAACTACGGTGTAGCTTACTAAACTTTGTCGTATGAAGTCTAATGTAATTTACTTAATTTTCTTAATATTCGAAGAATTTATACCTTACGATTTTGGAACAAAATAGAAAATACAGTGTTGTTATCTACAATGAATAGTATTCTGAATAGCACTTCATTCAAATCGCTATTAACGATTTTGTGAATACCAATATGTCATAATTAATTTAGACTAATAATTTCCAGCTTACAATAAACAATTTCTGCTTAGCATAAACTATATGTAATAAACAGGGCATACAGTTGTAAATTGAATATACTGTTTATTTCAGGAAATTGTCCATTACGAAAATATTATAATTTGTCTTCATCTGCGCTTGCAATTTGTGCAAGCGCACACATGTCCAGTGATTTGCAGATATATAGTATTAAACACTACTACCAAATACAATACAGCCTTATTGCCGCAGTAAAAATAATTGTTTTAATAGTTGGTAAACAAGGAAGTTGAACTTAATAACTTATCTATACAGACTGTGGCTTATGGTACGCTTCAAAATACGAACATTAAAATATCTAGTTCTAATTTATTGGTCTAATTGACAGATATAATGTAACTAGAACGTGTGTATGTTGTCACACCTTTATCAACTATGGAGCTACATATAACCCAAGCCGGTACTCAACACTTCTAAAGAAGGTTAGGGAAAGTTATCTGTACAAAATGGTCATAAAAGGGGCCACAGTATTAAACTCAGTCGTTCGCTAAAACTGAAGAAAAGTATCACGCAAAAACCAACCAGCGTTTGATAAAAGGGAATCGGGGAAACAGATACAATATCGAAAAATATAAGATATAAAAGATTATATGCCCTTTCTTATTTATGTAGTTATATATGTACCAACGATTGTGTAAAAAAATAATAGTAAAACTAATAATAATTAAATAGTAAACGTAAACAATCTGGATACTCCAAATACGTATTCAGAGCGTACATAACAATTATATTCGATATAATATAAAATATACTAATATATACAAAACACATCTTGACCGACAATAACTGTAATATTATTATTTTTTAACAATCACCATTAAGTGTACTTATATTCTAGTAATACAAGGAAAAAAATGTATTTGATAATCGTGATATATGTATTTAGTGTTAGAGGAAAACACGTGAGTAGATAAGCTATGCGAATTCTAGCCAAAAATCCCATGCATTTCCTTATGGAGCTTCATTTTGAATTTTTTGACTCCGTCGCAGATATGCAACCCTCAATAAATGCTTACGTTTTAGTAGAGAGACTGGTATACAGACTAGTGGACCAGCGGACAGACTGATAAGCAGCTAGACAGACAGATAAACATTGACTGGTAGACAGGTAGATAGTCTGATAGGGTATGCAGATTCTAGGCCAAAATTCCATATATTTTCTTATAGAGCTTCATTTTGCATTTTTGGTAGTTGTTCTTTGGTGGAGAAGTAGATTAAGGGATTATTTTATAATTTTATTTGGAGGTTTTCAAATTTATAGGGTTGAGTTAACAGACTCGGGAGCTGCTAAGGGTCTGCAAGAAAGCTCCTAGACCCACAAGGGGTTACATGAAAGTTTGCAAGGATGCCTTCCAGGATGCTGCGAAGTTATCGATACCCACCAAACGGATGTTGCTGGGGCATCTGTAATATTGATTGAATATCAAAACGCTCTAGCTGTTGGGGGTTACGAGACACCGCCCCAACTTATGGATGACTCATGTCGGTTATAGTTTCATACATAGTTAACACGAGATTTCAGAGAGCGCTGTGTTGGAGGTTATGATTAACGAGCTATACCGGCGATAAATGAACTGAATTCAATTTATTCGAAAATCTAAATGCTGTCTGAAGGTAGCGTCTGAAGGGATTTTATACGTTAAATAATAGAGGCTATCACGTGATCATTATTAACCAATTAAATGATACTTATAGTAATAAAAAGAAGAAGATATGAACGCCAGAGTCATTTAGTTAGTGTTTATCGTTTAGTTAAGATCAATCTGTTCAACAATTTAAACCAACCTTTTCCAATACTAATATAGAAGATTTGAAAGTAAATATTCAAAAATCTAACCAAACTCTTCTAGCATTAAAAAATTCGCTGACCAGTGCTAAAAATGTTGGTGAGAAACAAAAACTTACAACGGCTATTGCCAAAGTGAGAAATTTCAAACAAAAATATCGCCCTCTTCAAATAAGTGGAGGAAGTTAAACACAGAGAAAACATACAGCCTCGAACTATCTTACATGGGAAGATATTCAGTCCGCTTTCCAAGGGCATATACAAACAGGAATTATCATTAATCTACATCATCTTGACCATAAATTGTTCATGAAAGATGCTGCTGCCTTATTTCGTAGAAGAATTTTAAATATATTGAAGAAAGCAGAGACCATTAAGATAAATACAATCTTTTGTGGTGAATTTATAAAGCAACAGGTCGAAAAGCAAGTTAATGAAATTAAATACCTTAACACTAAAAACATGCCAATTTACCGAGACACAAAACTACGAGAATGGTTTGTCAACAATATAAAACAGCCAATACTCGCTCAATTGGAAGAATTTCAAGAAAAAGACAGGGATTGGGCATTAACATCTATTATCAATCTTCAAATAAATACATTTGCTCCACAACTAGGAGCACCTTACATAGAACTACCAGATTGTATTTAAAGAAAGCATGCAATTGTGAATGCAAAAGATAATGATCAAAAATGTTTCGCATGGACTGTTGTGTCCGCGCTATATTCAGCGAATGAGCATCCGCAAAGAATTACGAAGTATCCGAACCCATCGTCTGTGTTAAATTTAATAGGAATTCATTTCCCAATGATAAACAAATTCCACGGTTCGAGAAACAAAATGATGTTTCATTAAATGTATACATTCTTAAAAGCATTAAGGAAAAGTTCTCCACTGTTCCCACATACTTAATCTAAGTTAAACAAAGCAAACATGTGAATTTACTGCTTATTCAGGATAGGTACTGTGAAAATACAGAAACTGATACTGGAAACAAACATCACCTAAATACCTTTATGTTTTGATTAAAAATCTATCTCGGTTGGTTTCCACTCAATTATCTAAGCATAAATCTAAAACATATTTTTGTGATCGATGCTTACTCTATTCTTATACAGAAAAAGGACTAGATATACATTACATAGATTGTGTTGAAATGAGTCATTGCAAAATACTTCTTCCAACTGAAGATAGAAAGTATATTAAATCCAAGAATTTTAAAAATAAACTAAAAACTCCATTTATCATCTACAGTGGCTTAGAGTATCTGTTAGTACCCAACCAAGATCAATACAAACACCAAGAATACCTACCCTGCAGTATCGGATATTACGTAGTGTTCATATGATGACTCATTATCGTTTTATAGAAATTATCACGGTCAAGATTGTATAGAATGGTTTACTAAGGAACTCAACAATTTTGCCGAAGACTTAAAAACTGCTTTCTTTGGTCCACTACCTATAGAAGAATTAACACCTGATGAGCAACTCGATTATAATAACACATGTATTTGTCACATTTGTGATAAACCGTTGGATAGGAGAAGGTGAAAAATCACTGTAATTTGACTGGAAAGTATCGTGGATACAGTCCCTGTCGTTTTTCAATATTTAGGCGGATACGACTCGCACTTTATTATTAAAAATTTAGCAGAGGATTTGAATGAACGTATAGATGTGTACCAGTAAACTAGGAAAAATATATGTATTTCATTCGCAAAATAGTTAGATGAAAATCTAATTAAGTTTAGATTCATATATTCTTTCCGATTTATGGCTTCCGTGTTAGTTACATTATAATCTTATTTACCAGAGTATATCTAACTCGAAGCAGAATTTCCTAATCTAACTGATGAAAAATTAAAACTGTTAACACGAAAAGGAGTATACCCCTATGGCTATTTTGATTCAAAAGACAAATTTAAGGAAACGAATCTTCCCAAAAAGACACAATTCTTTAGAGGCAGTATGTTTCCTCGGTGTGTAACTTCCTTCATTTATTTGAAGAGGGCGATATTTTTGTTTGAAATTTCTCACTTTGGCAATAACCGTTGTAAGTTTTTGTTTCTCACCAATATTTTTAGCACTGCTCAGCGAATATTTTAATGCCCGAAGAGTTTGATTAGATTTTTTAATATTTACTTTCATATCTTCCATATTAGTATTGGAAAAGTTTGCTTTAAATTGTTGAACAGATTGCATTTTAACTCAACGGTAAACACTGCCAGAATGACTCTGGCGTTCATATCTTCTTCTTTATATTACTATAAGTATCATTTAATTAGTTAATAATGATCACGTGACAGCCTCTATTATTTAACGTATAAAATTCCTTCAGACGCTACCTTTAGACAGCATTTAGATTTTCAAATAAATTAAATTCAGTTCATTTTGGCCGGTATAGCTCGTTAATCATAACCTCCAACACAGCGCCCTCTGAGATCTCGTGTTGACTATGTATGAAACTATAACCGGTATGAGTCATCGATAAGTTGGGGCGGTATCTCACAACCCCCGACAGCTAGAATTATTTTCGACATTCAGATCCCCCAGCAACACCCATTTGATAGGCATCGATAACTTCGCAGCACCCTGGAAGGTATCTTTGCAAACTTGCTGTTAACCTCTTGTGGGTCCAGAAACTTCCTTGCAGACCCTTGGCATTCCAACTTCCGAGTCTGCTAACTCACCCCTATAAATTTGAAAACTTACCTCCAAATAAAATTATACCCCCACCAAAAAACAACCACCAAAAATGCAAAATCAAGCTGCATAAAAAAATATATGGGATTTTGACCTAGAATCTGCATACTCTATTAGACTATCTACCTGTCTACCAGTCAATGTTTATCTGTCTGTCTAGCTGCTTACCAGTCTGTCCACTTGTTTACCGGTCTGTCTACTAAAACGTATGCATGTATTGAGGGTTGCATATCTGCGACGGAGTCAAAAAATTCAAAATGAAGCTCCGTAAGAAAATACTTGGCATTTTGACCTAGAATCCGCATAGCTTATCTACTCACTGCTGCTTACAAATTTACAGGTGATTATCACGATAGATCGACAATTGATTAATCAAGGGAAAAAGCAAATAGGTATATAATGACAACTCGTACATCATTTTTCGCATAAACCAAAAAAAACAATTATTGACTCCATTAAATGGAAGAGCACCGATGATCAAATGAAAGAAAAGCAATTAATTATTGGCGACTAATTAACAAAAAGCGTCTTTATGCAGCAGAGCAAGAGGTAGTTCGCTACATTCATGGTGCGACGAAACCTCTTCCAAAACCTACATATACTGAGGATATAGTCGTGTCCTTCGAGGGCGCGCTCTGAAAACGGTCTGTGCCCCAAGTGACTGCAATAGACTACCCTAAGAGCGATCAAAAGAATTCATCTCACCGAAGAACGTGAACTGATCAAGTTCATCACCAGGAAGGCGATAGTTATTCGTCAACTAGGGAAAGATACTTACCACGAGAGCGACAAAGATCCACTCCACGGAAAAGAGCTTAAACTGTACCAGTATAGCGCCGTAAGGGCAACAGCGACCTGCCAACTCAAGGAAGAAGCTTGCTACAGTAAAGGCGACCAAGAGCTTCTATCATTCTAACACTATTAAAAAGGCAAATTTGTTCAGAAGAAACGCGTGCGCAGATCTACTCGATACTTCGCGTCTAGTGGGTAGTTCATAACGTTGCATGAATACCAAAAACACGAGAAAGTATCACAATTTTCTTTCTTCCTTGAAATACAATAATTACAAAAATTTAGTATTCGGTATAAACAATTAAATAAAAATACATAATTGTCTCTGAGCGCAAAGATGTTTATGTTTTATATCGTGAAGGCTATAGAGAATTGAGTTTTTACGATAAAGTTCTTCATAATTTATATTTTATGTTAAATTAACAAAGAATTGCTTGAAGTTTTATTTAATATTTATTTTATTTCTATTTATTTCATTAAGTGCTTAAGAGCACTTTAATTTTATTTCAAATAATATAGAAATTTTCATATTTTATTTTATTGCTTCAACAAAAATGTACAAATGCATTACATTTTCTACAGAATCTTCCATCTTAAAATTATATATTTGCTGACTATCGGAAAGCTTTCATGAAAAACGTAAATGAATTACAGCCACACTCTTTTACTCCCATAAAAATAATAAGAAATGCATGCCTTCTGATACCCTTTTCAACAATTAACTAGTTTAGAAGACGCTTAAATTGTCCAATTCGTCACGCATTATGATATCTGTGTGCAGTTTGTTGTTGTACAAAAGAGCAGTAAACTTTAAATCAGTTTGCTTGATAAACAGTCTATTGAGAAAGCAATAGTAGTATACATCATTCGCTTCTGTTTCCACAAATATATCAATATAAAGATCATCTCTGAAATTCTAAAAAACTGTGACAGGAATCTTGTCATGCCCAACAGGTTTCAGTTATCCAGTTTTTTCTTCCTCAATTGTTCTTTATAAGCTTTCCTTCAATTTTGAATTTCTTGAAATTTTGTCGTAGGCGGTTTTGTCCAAAAAACGCTCTTCTTATCTTATGTTTCTTATTACAGTTTTATATACATTTTTCCATTTTTTATCAAGAATTATCGTTTGAAAAAGTGATAAAGCTTAAGGAGAAGAATTATTAGTGTAGATGATTCCTTTAGAGAAGATTCTCAAAATCATTATAAAATCGTAAATAGTTTGGGTCCATCTGTTGTCAAAAGTACCTCTTACGCAGTTACTTAACATGCTGACTAATGGCTTTATGCTCTTTACATTGCTGCCTCCCAAAATTCACAGAGGAGCATCATGATTTATCTAAATGTTGGCAAAATAAGTCATTTAAATTCGATGAATTTTCGTATAATAAAAGCTTCTTACTCTAAGAGTAGATAATTCTAATTCAATACAAAAAGCACGAAATGTAATCGTTATATAAAACTTTAGAAAATATTCTTATTGAAAACAGTATGAACAACAAAAATTGTTATATCGATAGATTTTTATATTGTAACAACAGAAAAGTTTAATAACTTCGAAATGGTCGCTGAGCTATATAATATTCTAAAAACTTGATAAAACTCCAAAAAAAATTATGCAGGAAATGCTTCCGTAATTTACTTTCTGTATAAGTTGCCTTCCACCGATGGAAATAGCGAAGCTAGAAAGTGGTGTAAATACATAAAAAAAGTAACTGCATGCACTTTATTAAAATTGTATTTTCTATATGTATTTTAGATATAAATATAGTGCCAGTCAAGTCTATATTACTATATGCATATACGGATATTTAAACTAAATTCTAAAATAAATGTATACGGAAATCATTTTAGTTAAAATGACGATGAAAATAACCGAAGTAGGAAGAATAACTCAAGATGGCACCACTATTTATCATTATTTCTTGTAGCGCTATGCATTACGGAAATAATTATTTACCACAACAATCTAAACATTATTAGCATATATTAATATAGTAAAAGTAATTAGAATCACCTCACGAATATTGTTAATAAATAATATAAATATTAAAAAGATCTTTAATATTTATATTATATTCGAATTTTGAATAAATATTTATTGCAATTTAATTAATTACTATTATATTGTTAGTACAAAATGTATAATCTAAGCCAATATCTACATTATAAAGATGAATTCGTACAAATGACTACTAAAAGTATTATAGTAGCCAATTCATTCCTATTCTTCATTCCCATAAATTACCAAAAAATTATAAATTCCCAGTACCGTAATAAAAATAAATTTAAATTCTAAACCTATGAATTTACTCTTCTTTTACGAACACAGTTTAGGTTTGAACATGACGGATCCAAAATATTCACTGCAACTTTAGTAATATTACTAAATTTAATAATTCCATGTTTATTATAACTATAACCGAATAAGGTTACTAAGTTGTTATTATCAGCAGATAACTAATCAAAGTGTAGCACCTAGACCCCGATAAAATCCACACAAAACATCAAAGTCCGTCCTGAACCTCCACCGTAGAAAGCCAAACACACACTACAATGAAGGTCTAGTAGATACTTTAGTGTTTCGTGTGGATTTTGCCGTGGTTCCAGGTGCGACACAGTAATTAATTATCTGCTGATGATGACAGCGTAGTTGTCGAAATACGTATACATTATACGAAAATTATTATAGGAAGGGGTTATATTGACCTTATTTGATTAAGTTAATCAACCACAGTTTCCATCAAAATTTACCCTCATAGCAGTAACCAATGCAATCGAATGCAAAAATTGGTCTGCTTTTCAAATTTATTAGCGAAGGTGGCATTTCAGTTTGTTTTTCCTTACTGCACTTATGATTAAATTATAGGATAATTGATTCATCGGCTTCCTATATGGATAAAAACCAATTATTCATAGTGATGTTTCTATTTGTACCTTGGATAGCTTTCCTTCATTTCTATGTATAACTTTGTACGAAAAACAACTACTTCTATTGTCGACTTTTCCTATGTATACATTTATGTCGATTTTATCTTTTCTAATGGAATTGCACAATATTACCAGTTTAATAAAATATTTTGATATCGTATTTGATATGTATGTTACATTCGGAAAAGTCCTAGAAAACCTAGAAGTTGCGTATGAGTTTCACTTACATATGTATATACATAACGGATGCGTGGCGAGAGTCCGGCAATAAGAAATTCGTTAACGAATCTTATTACGGAAACATCGCGATTGTGTGCGTGTCGGCGAAGGAGGACAAGACGACGAAGGGCGTGGAGTGGAAGCAATAGTTGCGAATACGTAATATACAAAGTATCAAACGCGCTGGAATGAAATATTGACCTACGACGTGGAGAGAAGGTCATACAAAAATAGAGTAAATAAATAGTTTTTACTGGAGAGACAAAAACATTGATATTTACGGTTCTGTGTGTGGTTCTTGTGCGTGTTTGTGTTTTTGTGGATTTAATGTTGGTGGATATAAATATGAGGCACAGTTGTAAGTAAATAAAAATACGGGGTTACGGAGCTGTCACATAGCGGGACTATGTACGGCGAAGAATACTTGTCGGAGGACGCGGGAAGGAAGAGGGTAAGAGATGGGGTTGAGGAAGCGGGGAAAATGCTTAGGAGAAGTAAGAAAATGGGGAAAACACTGCAAAGGGAAAGAGAAGGGGAGAGGAACCTAGCTGACATGATGCGGGAAATGATGAGAGATATAAAGGAAATAAAGGAAAATCAGAGGAAGTATCAAGAGGAATTACGCGAATTAAGAAGAGAGAATGAAAAATTGAGGGAAGAAAATGAAGAACTAATAGGGAAAGTTTGTGATATGGAGATAAGAATGAACAGATTGGAAAAAATGGTCGCAAGGAAGAATGTAATCATTACAGGAAAGATGTTAACGGAAGATAGGCGAGGTAGAAAAATGGAATGAAAGACACAATGGATGTGAATGTGGAGATAGAGGAAGTGATAAGGATGGGGGAGACGGTTTATAAGATTAGATTGAAGAGCATTGAGGACAAGGAGGCAGTGATGCAGAATAAGCAGAAACTGAGGCAAATGAAAGAAAAAATATATATAAGTAATGAGTTAACGAGAGAGGAACAGGAAATACAGAGGAAACTGAGACAGAGGGGGAGACAGGGAAAGGAGTGAGGGAAAAAGGGTAAAGATAGGATATCAGAAAATTACGATTGAGGGTAAAGAATACAAGTGGGATAGAAAGAAGGGAGCTCTCGGGGAATACGAGAGAGACACTAGAAGTCAAAATGCAGAAAACACAAAAAAATAAGAGGTCCAGGAAAGAACGGAGAAACAAAGACGAACATGGCAAAAATAAGAGGATATGAGTTGGGTGGCGATAGCAAAAATAGAAACACTGACCCGAGTAGGGTGAAGAAAGTGGAGATGTAGATATCGGGGGGTGGGGAGCTATGATGAACACGGGAACGGGGAATATGAGACGAATAAGCAGAACGAATGGAGCTGGAATGAAGAGAGAGAACATGACACGAGAAAAGATGATGGAAGGGAAACTGAAAAGAAGAGAGGGAACGTTGTTAGGGATATGGAACGTTAGGGTATTGCGGATAAGGAGATAGAGATGGTGGGAGAGATGAGGAAAATGAAAGTTGATATATTGGGGGCAACAGAAACGAAGAAGAAGGAAAGGGGTATGGAAGAGATAAATGAGGGCTACTGGATGTGGTGGTCAGGAGTGGATGAAACGACAGTAGCACAAGCGGGGGTAGCGATAATAGTAAGCCCAAACTATAAAAACAGCATTATAGACGTTAAAATGGTGAATGAAAGAATTATGGAACTGGAAATGTTACACAAACAAGAAAAGTACTATTTTATAGTAACTTATGCACCAAGCGGAAATGCATTAAATGAAGAGAAAAACTTATTTTTTGAAAAACTACAAGAGACAATAGATAACACAGAGAATAATAATATAGTAGTAATGGGAGACCTAAATGGCAGAGTGGGAAGAAATAATCAAGGAATAGAAAGGTGGCTGGGCCGGGAGGGGGAAGATATACTGAATGATAATGGGACACGAATCATTAACTTGAGTATGGAAAATGATCTAGTAATAGGAAATTCTAAATTTAAACATGAAGATGTGCACAAATACACAAGGGAAGTCAGGAGCAGAGGGCAACGCTCAATTATAGACTACTATCTGGTCAGTAAGAGGATGTGGAGCCTGGTAAAGGACATAAAAGTGAAGAGAGGTGCAGAAATAGGTAACGACCGCTATATGGTCAGAATGGATATGGAAATGGGTTATGAAGAGCAAGGAGGGGATAAGAGGAGAATAAGCAAGGAAAAGATTAGAAGCTACAGATTAAGAGAGGAAAAGGTTAAAGAGGAATACCAGAGACAACTGAGGATACATGGAGGAAAGGGAACAGGATATCAACAGATAGAAGAGGGATGGTTAGAATACAAACAAAGTTTAATAAGGGCAGCGAAGGAAAGCTGTGGGGCTTCAAAAATAACTAATGGTCCGAGAAAAAGAACAGCCTGGTGGACAGAAGAAATACAAAGAATTGCGAAAGATAAGAAACACATGTGGAAGAGATACCTGACAGATGAATCGCAGAAAAACTATGACGAATACAAGCGGAAACGGATAGAAGCTAAAAAGGCGATAAAGGAGAGTAAAGAAAAAAACATGGATAGACTTCGGCAACAAACTAACAAAAGCGTTTAAAGAAAATCAGAAGCTGTTTTACAATGCACTTAAACAAATGAGAAGGCCGACAGCGAATATGTTGAGGAATGTGAGGGATAGAAGTAGAAAAGTACTTACTAAAGAAGAGGATATTATGGGAAGATGGAGGGAATACTTCGAGGAACTAATGGAGGAGGACGAAACAGAAGTTCTGAGAGATTACAAAAATAAGGAACAGCAAAAGATGACACAGGAAGAGAGTGGACAGACAGAAAGAATAAGGGAGGAAGAATTAATAGAAGCAATACGGAGGATGAAGATGGGTACAGCACCGGGACATGATGAAATCACGACAGAGATGATTAAAATATATGAACCAGGAGAGAAGACAAGAACTTTTGGAAATTATGAATCAGGCAAGAATGGAACATAAAGTGCCTTCAGATTGGCAGATAGGCATTATAACACCGATATACAAAAAGGGAAATAGCATGAACTGTGCAAACTTTAGAGGTATAACGCTTGGTACCGTGGTCGGAAAAATATATGCCAGAATATTGGAGCATAGACTTAGAAGTAGTTTAGAGAACGAGCTGGAGGAGAGCCAAAGTGGATTTAGAAAGGAAAGAGGAACAAACGATAAGATATTTGTTCTCAGGCTACTGTCAGAGAGGGCGGTTAGATCTGGAGGACGGATACATGCCTGTTTTATTGACATGGAGAAGACATTTGACAGAGTGAGAGGAGAAGGTGTTTGGAGTGAAATGAAAAATCCAAATCATTTGCTAACAAAATTGGACTGAAACAGGGATGCATTCTGAGCCCATTACTTTTTAACTTGGTTCTAGATGAAGCAATTAAGCAGAGTAGAGGTAGACTGGAAGTATATCCAGTTGGATACTGGAGATTAAAATGTGTACGCTTGACGGAACTATGTTATGCGGATGACATGGTGATAATAGGGAGAACAGAGAAACAGCTGCAAAGAAATGTTACTATTGTTAACGAAGAACTGAAGAAACTAAATATGAAAATAAATAAACAGAAAACTAAAACAATGATAATTAGAGCACGGAAGGAGAAGCGCGGGATACAGATAGATAGCGAGATAATAGAGCAGGTGGATAGATTCACATACTTAGGCGTGGTAATAAACAAGGAAGGAACCCTGGACGACGAAATAAATGAAAGAATAGCAAAGACCGGTAGATTATATAACAGCATAAAGAACAGCTTCCTAAACAAGAAGGAAATACCAAGCCGGGTAAAAGCGGAAATAGTTAGAAAAGTTGTAAAATCGACAATGACATACGCGTGCGAATCTTGGACAACAACACAGAGGCAGAGGAGTAGACTTACAAGCACAGAGATGAGATTCCTGAGAAAAATAGAGGAGAAAACGAGGATGGATAAAATTAGGAACCAGGTATTTAAGGAAAATTTAAACATAATCCCAATAGAAACGACGATAGAACAGAGTCAGCTAAGCTGGTTGGGTCATATAATGAGAAGGGGCGAGGAGAGGTTGATTAGGCAGGTATTTGAGGCCAGGGAGATTGGAAAGAGGAAGAGGGGTAGACCGAGAAGAACGTGGAGGGATGAAGTGCGGGCGGCGGCTGAGAAGAGGGGAGTAGGATGGGGGAACATAAAGGCTTTGGCGAGCAACAGAGGAAAGTGGAGGGAGATATGTAGAGGGGAATCGGAGGACTCGACTCCAGCATGACTCGACACGGAAAGGTATAAGAGTCTATATGATTAAGTAAGTAAGTAATATATATAAAGGGTTTTCCAATAAATAAGGACTTGACAACTTTTTTTCAAAATAAAATGCAGACCATTTGAGATATTTCAAAAATTTATTATCGGGTTGAAGTACAATCAAAACATTTATGAATTTAACTCGACTTCGTTCATATGGCCACCGCGGGCACGTTTGCAGCGGTCGATTCGTTGGACCCAATTTTCGATGACTCGGCCACACAATTCGGCCGAAACGGCTGCTATTTGGCGTTCAATGTTGGCTCTGTGCTCTTCCAACGTTGTCAGCTTGTTGGCATAGACAAATGAGTTGACGTAGCCCCAAAGAAAAAAGTCTAGAGGCGTTAAATCGCACGAACGAAGCGGCCAATCGACTCGTCCATTTCTTGAGATAAAACGCTCATCAAACTTACTCTTCAATAAATCGATTGCAACGTGTGCTGTGTGGCTTGTGGCACCGTAGTGCTGAAACCACATGTTGTCCAAGTCCATATCTTCCAATCATGGCGCGATAACGATTACCATTCACAGTAACGTGACGATCATTATCGTCGACGAAAAAATATGGGCCTATGACGCCGCCGGCATGCAAACCGCACCAGACAGTTATTTTTTGTGGATGAAGTGGTGCTTCATGAAGCACATGTGGATTTTCACCCGACTAATAACGCATATTTTGCTTATTGACGAACCCATTGAGCCAAAAATGAGCTGCGTCACTGAAAATGATTTTGCGATAAAATTGATCATCTTGGCGCATCTTTTGCAGAGCATAATCGGAGAACGTATGTCGCTTCAAATGATCCATCGGCTTCAATTCTTGAGTCAGCTTGATCTTGTATGGATGTAAACCAAGATCTTTACGCAAAATTCGTCATAAAGTGATCTGGGCGATGCCCAACTCTTGAGAACGCCGTGGAATTGACTGATTTGGATAATTTGCTACGGACGTTTCAACGGCAGCGATATTTTCGACACTTTGACCAACCCATTGTCTCACTAGCACTGCAACATCACACAACTCAAATTTTTGCACTAAACTTGTTACTGCCTGTCTACTAGGGCGAGAATTACGACCGAAAATCGGAGTTAACGCTCTTAAAGTAGCGGTCACCGACTCCGAATTTCTGTAGTAAATTTTTATAATTTGCAGACGTTGTTCGTTCGTGTACTTTACCATGATGAAAATGTTAAATTTACTGAATAAATTGACAGTTACAGTTCGATGATTAGTGAAAGGGTGCGTTCACAAATTGAATTAGAAGTTGTCAAGTCCCTATTAGAAAACCCTTTATATTTACTATACTTTTTAGTTATCACACCTCAATCTTCTGTTGCAATCTAAGCATTAAATTTCTGCGTAAATATTTCCGATTTCAACCATTTGTTAGTTTTCCGTTTGTTTATTTATATTGTTTGGCATGCATGGGTTTGTTTTCCGTTAATGTGTGTATGTTCTTCTAAAACAGGTATGGGCGGCCTTTGACATGTTGTGGGCCAAACTTTAATGTGCAGATACTTTCGCGGGCCGCGTTTAAAAGTAGTGTATCTTAAAGTAGTGTTTTAAAGTAGTGTTCATAATTTTTAGCGATCGACGTTACAAATGCATATTTATATTAAAAGTATTAATATCTTAGTACAAAATGTATAAGCTTATACTACAGAAGTCGGTTAACACCTATAAGAACATCGAGGTTATGCTTCTCAGAACAAAAACCAATAATTACATATGCAGTCTGGAACATCATAACGTCAGCAGTATAATAAAATTGAGTCAATATCCAAGATAGCGGAGGCGTTCAATGTGGTCACCAGAAAAGTTTCTTAAAATTTATAAATTTTTTATTATTTAAACATTAGAAATAAAAAAGATGTTATATAATTAATTGTTTTATTTTCTAAAATACATATGCTTATTTAAAATAGAAGAATAGCGTTGATATAACAGTGTAGTGGATATCAATTTATATCACAAATTTGTATACGTAAGGAAGATATAGTGTGTGGAGTTATATTATGTAGGGATACTAGCAATAATTTCCAATCGTATAGTCGGTACTAACGGATTTGTAAAATTGAATGCTTTAGCGTTTCTGCGTACAGTGGCTTTGGAAAGGCTTTAATCATTGATATAAAGATAAATAGTTAAAATCTAATTCATTATAAAAATAAATATATATATATATATATATATATCATATATATGTTTATATATATATAAAGGAGCCGGTGTATGATGTGTTTGGAGGTAAATATATATATATATATATATATATATATATATATATATATGTATGATGTGTTTGGAGGTAAATATATATATATATATATATATATATATATATATATATATATATATTACCTCCAAACACATCATACATATATATATATATATTTACCTCCAATGATGAGCCCGAAATAGAATGTGTAACCATCCGCACTATCCACCGTTTTAGCCTTTGATTTTTTAGTGCATTTACCTTCAACCTCAATAGCGTACACTTTTGCACGCAATCCAACAAATCACTCATTACCTTACCAGAATTTTCATCTTTAAAGAGGCCAGCTACAGCTTAATTTGCCGTACTCTGTTGTAAATATTACTGGTTGAAGAGTTCGACTTGTCGAATTTTGAAATATTAATATTTTAGTATCACAGTAAATATCGTCTGTTTCTATTTTTAAAATAAAGATGTCGGTATTCATATAGCATATATTTACGTTTTTACATATTTAGTTTTTAAATAATCACTAAAAAGCTAGAACACTTTTCAAAAACAATTGCACTTTTAAAATTCAATTTTCTTATTAATCTCTGTGCACCACGTTTCTTACCTTTGTCTTCCCAAGCTGTTGAGTTAGAGCTAGATTAAAGGTGACTTGGGTTGGGGTGAGTTGGGTTAAAGTATGGAATTGGATTACTTTGGCACCACTTCACTGGCGACAGCGGTGGTTCTTGAACTGACGAACATTTACTACTGACCGAATATAAAATACAAATAACGACAAAGAAGAACTAGTTTCATAATTTAAACGCAGAAAATATGCAGGAAAGTCCAATGTCAAGCAGTAGGCGAAAGACAAATAGATACTTGATATGCGGTAAGTGCGTGAGAGTTTGTGTTCTATACATAGATATTAAGAATATTCTAAATATTCCGAAGCAAGTGGAAGTAGTAAAGTACTTAGCTCTTTTTCTGTAAAGCATTGGCGCATCACAATTTATGAAAAAAATTTTAAACAATCTAACCTATAGCGATTCATATAAAAGTGAAGTAAGAGATATGAGTGCAAAAAAATGTTAATTGGGGTATAAATTTACCAAATATTTAAATCATGTTAATGAACAAATACATGATTTATATTTGTTGTTTACTTTAATATATTAAATTATCGAGTAGGTTAAAGCGTTTCTGTTGATGTAAAATATATGTAGCCATTGATATGCAAAGAAGAAAACAGCAAGGTTTTCTATAACTAGAATCAAGACTCGTTTATTGGATGGTTCAAACTAAATTAAAGTTACGCGCATCCTCGGACAAAAATGACCAAAATTATAGCTTCCATTCATCTAAAATAATTAAAATACAGAATTTATTAAATATGTAGGATTTACACTTAATTCATTTCATTTTCCTTTAGTATGCAGTTCAGTATGGTATATCTATTGGTACAGTAATTTTTAATATTTATTTTTCTACATTGAACAACTTTAGTATCATAATGTTTAAATATATCCATATTAGTTCAGTTTTTTCACTTTTATATATATATATATATATATATATATATATATATATATATATATAGTATTTTATAAGAGAAGAGTCCGATAACAGCCACCATCTTACTTTTATGATATCTAAGGTGTAACGTATTCAGAAAAAAATTAACGCTCTTTCATATGGCCAAATAATTACAAAACCACCAGGAATAACTTTCAATCAATATAAGGACACTAATCATATGATTCGATTTTTTTATTAATCTCTGTGCACCACGTTTCTTACCTTCCCAAAGATATATAAATATATATATATATATATATATATATATATATATATATATATATATATATATATATATATAATAAACTACGTACATCATTCATCAGTTTCTTATCCTTTTCAAAATCATTTCGCGCATTCCTTTGGTGATTCGTGTTTAAGTCAATATAATCTCAAAGTCGGACTGGTTAAATTTTAAAATCATAGTTTTAAAATTTAACGCAATTGAACAATTTTCAACCCATTATTTAATGCCCGCTTTTTCGGTAGTGGATGGTATAATTTCTTTTGCTGCGTACGTTTTACAATTAATTTCTTATTAAAAAACTTAGACTTGAAAGGCCTTTCAAGTCTAAGGAAGAAAAAGTAAATCATTATAGCTATTTTCAGCAGTATACATTATACTTGCTTATGCTAACCCAGCCCTTACACTTTTTTAATGAAATGATGCATATCTACGTCAGTAACTCAAGTTCAATTCTAATATATTTCAACATAGCACCTCGAGACAAACTTAATGATGTATAATACATTCCGCGGAAATTTTTGAAAATATCTTTTAAAAAGCACGTCCGTGTTTAAATATAAATTTTGAGTAATTTAGTAAACTGTCATACTTAAACATATTCCACAGAGTTTGCGCATGTTGGTATTCAGTATCAGATATATCCTCATCTGTTAAAAAAAAAGTTTTGTTTTGGAGGTAATGCTGGTTCTTACAATCGCTCAAAAGTATCTAAATATTAATAGGCAAAAATACGTGCACAATTACATGCGAAACTATAAGGTTTATGTATCTCATGAGTATGTGAAACGAATGTGTCGCCACTACATGATTAAACTAGTTGAAGTAAATACTCGAAGTCTGCTTATATAATGAATGAAATTGAAATTTTCTTATTATAATCAGTAAATTTTAAAATATTTTGGAACATCTCCCCATAATTTTATACTACACGGTTCAGTTGAAGGTACAGCGATGGAAACATGATAACGATCTTGTGATTGTGCTTGTTTAAAGCTTCAAGAGAACTGAAATTAACTAAATATCAATCACACTAATGTATTCATGTTCACGTTTATTTACTTGAGATGAACTTAATGTAAAGAAATATTTAATTAAAATATAGTGAGATTTCTCCTCTTCCTCAACTAGTAATAAACTAATATGTACACTTTTTCTATTACGAGTGAAATGAATTGGCCTTACTACATCATATTTTTTTGTTTCTGAATTGCATCGCAAACCGTAAACATTAATACTTAAATTATTCAAATTCTCGACTATTCTCAAGTCTTTTATTTTCCCGGGAAACGCTATTTTCTAAATTTAAGAGAGTCAAGTACTGTGGATAATTATTAAATCTACGAGCGTTTTTATTAGTGGGGTGTAGAGAAGCGGTCAAATTGCATGCTAGACATGCATCAACATTATTCTGAATGTTGATGCATGCCTCCTTTATTTTCATTGAAAAAGGTAGTTTTAAGTACGGTGATCCCCGAAGTAAAGTCAATAAATTTGTAATTATTTCTAAATGAACCAGAAACCAAACTCCAACCAGAATTTCGTTCTTGAAACTCTTCCGATTGAGCTTTAATAATATTGATACCCCACTCTACATACTATTGTAGAGATCAATACTACAATGCCCGTAATTCCTACCTGAAGGATATTCTTGGCTTCTAGCCAGTAACTCGGAAAGTTAGGAAAGGTTCTCTTAATACAAGATCTTATAAATGAGCGCCACAGCATTTGATTCCCTAGAAGCTCGTTCCAATACTAAAGCACGTGGACTTTATCTAAATAAGTGCCTTGGTATGTATAGGAACCAAATTCGGATACACTAATTTTGTTACAGAAGAAAAAGAAATAAGTTGTATAATATTTAGAGAAAGAAACTCCAGAGTGTCAAGAACAATTAAACATTTTATTAAGATCATAAAGAAAATTCAATAGCATAACTTGACAATTATAGAAATATTAGCAATTCTTTATCATCTCTTACTGAACACTCAGTATCGTGATGTACGAAAATACGTTTATATGATATTTCAAAGCAGAAAACTACTATATAAACTATAGATATTAAAATATGTAATACATACACTTAACTAAGATTAGACTATAACTATTAAAAAGAAAGAAAATAAAACATATATGTCATTTTATAGTTTTCATTGACAATACAATAAAATGAAAATGAAGGAAATGTTATATAATTTTAGAAATCTTAATTAACAAAGACTAGATCTATTAATCTCTTTTCATAATTTACTCACTTAATTTACCACCTCATTATCATAATCTAATCCTGGGTACACTCCTGTACTTTTAAATTACTAGTTGAATAATACAGCGTGTTTCAAAAAGAATATACGTATTTCGAATGCATATATTTATTACACTTTATGACATACGAATATGAAACTTTACACACATATTTACGAACCTCTCAAGTTCAGATTACAGATGTTCAATATGTCCTCCATCAGCAACACGAACAATATCACATCGTTACTCAAATTCCTCCCATATTGGGACAAGCACGTCCTTCGTCACTGACGTTATGGCAGTACGGATCCGGTTCTTCAACTCTTCCAGGTTTTGTGGGAGTAGTGGTACATAAACGTTATCTTTAACGAATCCCCACAGGAAGAAGTCACAGGGTGTCAAATCCGGTGACCGTGGAGCCCAGTTGAGACATGCTAAGTAGCCAGCCCCTTGACGACGGTTCAGTAGAGTTTTATTCAGATATTCATGCACTTGGCGACTCCATTGAGGGGGTGCCCCGTCTTGTTGAAAATGAAGTCTTCGTGCAGCCTCGAAAACAATCATTTTTGTAACAGCGAGATACTGCTGACCGTAACTGTGTTTCCATCAAAGAAGTATCGGCCGTAAACAGATGATCGAGATATCGCACAAAATACATTGATTTTAGGCGAATCTCGTACATGTTCAATGGCTGCACGTGGGTTCTGTAGACCCCAAATTCGAACATTGTGTTTGTTTATCAGACTACTATCATGGAATGTGCGCTTCACCACTGAACACGATGCGTTGTGCGAAAGTGTTATCATTGTCAGTAGCATCATGAATCTCGTTACAAAATGCCACACGTTTCCGTTTGTCATCAGGACGCAGAGCTTGTAACAACTGTAACTTGTACTGCTTCAAAACTAACTGATGTCTCCAAACACGCCAAATTGTTGTTGTAGGCAGTTGTAATTCCCGACTGGTACGACGAGTTGATTTTGAAGGATTACGTTGGAAAACAGTTTGAGTTCGTGCAACATGTTCTTCAGAAACACGAGGGCGGCCAAGACTCTTTCCTTTACATACACATCCTGTATCTACAAACTGTCGATACCATCTGCGAATGCTCCACCCATTCGGAGGATCAATTTGGTAGCTCAACCTGAAACGTCTTTGCACTGTAATCACGGAATTGCACTTCGCAAACTCGAGAACACGAAATGATTTCTGCTGCGGAGTAGCCATTTTAAACATGTGACGGTTACCAAGAAAAACAGAATACAACTGATATCTAGCGGCTATTAAATAAACTAGACTATGTTTTCGTTTCTCCAATAGCCGTGCCGAAGCGCAGCAATCGATAGTTTGGACAAAATAATACTTTGTAATACGTATATTCTTTTTGAAACACGCCGTATATTAATAAGAAATTTGCTAAATAAATTCAAAAATTATTATACAAAATTACCTTCAATTTAATAATATGCTGATAAGAAAATTCACAGCTTAATTTCATGAACTAATGAACACATCTTAATTATACTATTGTCTCTCTCTCTCACACAAAGTAGAGGATTGCGTAATCCATGAATGATTTCCCTTGTATGGAAGTTCTACTTATCAAAATTAAAAGGACGCCCTTATCCACCGTAGTGCAATTTTATCATCTAAAATATTTCCCATAGCTTCTAGATCGAGAAATTATCAACTGGCGAGTCGTAGGCCGACATGCTGTCGCAAATGAGAGCGAATTCGCGTAGTTTAACTTTTACCTTGTTATAAACGGTCAGTCCTACGTCATGAGCAAGAAAAATGTAAATAGAACATTTCAAATGAATACATAGTATATGAGAATTGAATATACATATATAATGCCGATGGCGTACCATGTACTTTTCCGAAATTAAATATTAATATGGAAAGAATATGTATTAATGACAACATATAAAAAAAAGACCCACAGTCACTAAATAAAATAATTTCAATGAAACGCACATCCATGAATCCTGCGAAATTGACAAGAATTGGAAATTATTTAATTCTAACATACACGCTTCATTTTTGTGTAAGAATATACGGCGATGGTCAATAAATATGAACGAAATGTAAAATAAATCTGTAAATATATTCATCGACTGATCATAAACATCATCAATGTCTGATGACTGGGTTATGATGGTATAATGAGTGTTAAATGATTTGAAGTCAGTTATTCGCTCATCGTCGTGTGATTTCACGCAGGGAGCAAATAGCTCAAACTGTACTTTAACATTCGATTCTGTCCGCTCAATAATACTTTCGATCAGTTGACAAGACCGTAACTTAGAATCTGCTAAAAATGTTTCAATATCTGAATTTGAGAACCAGATACTCTTTAAGGGGCAACGCGGTGTTTGAAGCTACCCGTTAATCCATACACCGCATCTCCCAATAACACAACATCGTTGGATACATGCTGTGTGAACGAAGATGCCCGTAGTTAGAGGGGAGACGCTCTGTTTACTATGACATGTTAAATTTTCTTTCCTAGAAAATGTTCCTCGGCAAATATTACACGTGTAGATTTTGCTATTTGCATACGGATGTCTTCTAAAAATATCTCCACAGTTACACTTTGCCACATTTTCGCACACCATTGTTGAAACTAGAATTCGTTAAATATTTATGTAAATAAGATTTATTATTAATACAATATTATTGAAATAATTGTATAATTGGATCGGCGGTAAAACTCGTACAGAAACAAGTCTGTCTGTGAGAGTTTTACCAAGGATCCAGGTACGACACTGCGATTGATTATCTGCTGACGATGACAACTTAATTGTCGAAATCGTATACAGAATGCGAACATTATTGTGGAAAGGATTTTTTTTATTAACTCAATTAACCACAGTCTCCATTAAAATTTACCTTCTATATATAAGCTACTAATCACTAATTTTATATAAACCAGTTGTTATTTCTATTACATCATTACCATAATCAAATTTATTGTTACCGTCATAGACATTCGGAATAATATGGTAGGTGTGTAGTCCTATCAGACTTAATGTATAATCATATTTATCATTTAATTCTATTTGAGGTTAGTAATTTGCAGTATGCATGTGATTTGCGCTTTTGAGAGCTTGCTCGACGTGATAATAATATTGCGACGCATTCTACATACAGCTAAATACATACATAAGTGTCAACAATTCTTTTCATCAAATTTTTGATACTGAAAATTATTATATTTGATTCGATAGTCTTTTAAGTACTGTACATGTTCAAAGGAAGGTGATAAATTTTCAAATAAATCGAAATATTCAAATTTTAGCTTCCTTTTTCTAATCGAGATTAACGACTGCGCACACACTACTTTTTGGTTTATTATATAGACTACCTCTCATGAATATACCTCGGAAATTTGATATATACTCTCCATACTTTAAAATGTGTATGTGGGAGGAGACTTTTCGTGCTATCTATTTAGTAGTTTTTTGTCTGTTTACATGGTTTAAGATGTAAGCTCATTCTACTTTTGTATGGTTTTAAATATACCTCATCACCTTATTCCCCATTATAACATCTTCGGTCAGACTATTATGTCGTCGCGCTTTCTTTAGTAATTATTGTGGATGACAGCTTTATTTACAGCTTGTGCAATTTTACCAGTTCTCCAAGCAATTTCACCTAGAGCGCCTAAACTAGCAAATAATGATATAAGTGGTATGATATCATCATATTTCAATATGGGTACAATTTGAGGTATTGTGATACTTTTTCTACTTACATTCTTTTTTCAAGCAATTTTAGCAGAAGCTAGCTATATTTTTTCAACAATACTTTTAAGTTTTGCGTTTTTAAGAGCCATTTTAACAAGTATTAGAACCCCCTTTCTGAATGAAACCTTTCGCTTGGGACTATTTTCTATTTTTTCTTTATTACGGTTTTACATTGTTTTCTCTTAATTAGATTTTAACTCATATCAGAAGTTTTTTTAATTTTCATATTGTTGGTCACTAATCAAACAGCCGCTTTCTCGCCAAAACTTGTGTCCTTTAACTTAACACGGTTCCAATCTCTTTCTTGTAGAACCTGATAGGCTTTAAGGCGTTCTTTATCATATTCTTTACACTATGCATCGAGTAGATTTACTCCACGACCTCGACGCGCTAAACGTTCTTTCAGCTTCGTTCTCGGACAGCAGTATTAATAACCTGGTAAATATAATTCCACTGGTAAATTATTTATGACTAAATTTAACACGCAAGCACCCTGCTTAAATGCTGACATTTGAATAAATGATATATGAATTAGCGAATGTATTATATAGCGCATTATTATAAAATGCATACTGTTGAGCAGAAGGTTACCGTAAAGGTTAAAAATATAGATAATGGATTGTTTGATCAATCTGGTAATTCACCTCTAAGACACAGTAAAGTATTACCATATAGCATTCGATGTATAATATGGGGACCCTCAAACTGTGAACAAACGAATACAATAATGAGTTTAATTATCGAAAATAATAGCCTTAAATTTCATATCCACGTTTACTCCAAGTCACACTATAAACCAAAAATATCAATATCTGGAAGTGTTGAAAAATGTGCTGGGTAAAAAATATTTCAATTATTCAGAAAACAATAGAATCTTAGTTTTTAGTTAATCTTTAGAGAACACTATTATTATTTTCAATGACATTGCCTGCAATATACGAGATAAAATTCGCGTCGACATAAAGTCGTTAATTCTTTCTACTTATGTCAGACGTATACTCGTGTACTGAAACATTTAATATGGGATAATGCTAATTTAATTATATTATTTAAACAATACGGTCTAAATTTTCGACACATACGATGATCGTGTTGGAATAACATGATTTTCGATCAGTTCATGGCTGTTTGTGTAGTGTTTGAAAAATAAATATGATTTTTGAATTGTTAGAGATAGTAATATAAATTAAGGTTATTACAGAAAAATTTTTGATTGTTATATATGTTTATAAATATATATATATATATATATATATATATATATATATATATATATATATATATATATATATATTATTCCCCAATCGATTGTTTTCAATCACATGAATAGAAGGTGTCCAATAGAGGAGGAAGAAGTACAATCATCAATCGATATTTACATTATGTGTTATGATATGTATCAAACACTTTGTGAATGCATTTCCCCGCTTATGATATACATTTTCTATTGGTTATAAATACAACTTATTCATATTAACATCTAAGACAGCATACCTCATTAAATAAGTGCTCATTACCTGGTCAGACACTACTCCAGAGCTGTTCCAAAGCTATTCCAAAGCTGTTCTCGAACTGTTCTGGAGCTGTTGCAAACTTATTCCGGAGCTGTTCCAAAGCCGTTCCAAACCTATTCCAGAGCTGTTTAGGCACTGTTAAAATTGTTTAAGAACTATTTTAATAACGTTTATGAGAACTATGATTTTAAAAATAAGCGGTCCAATCACTGCTAGAAGCTGATGATAAATGCAAATAAAATCTCTGTAGATAAAAAATTTTTAAAAGTTGACGAAATTATTAAGAAAAACTAAATCATTGCGTGTGCAGTTATATTAATAAAAACTACAAAGAAATTTAAGAAATAATTTTAAAAAAAATATTATGATCGACTAAAAGTTATGTTGATATAAAATTTCTAGAAGTTGATGGAATTATCAAAGTGCTTAAGTTGTGTTACGGATTTAGCTAAAGTGACGTTGTTGGACTCAAAAGTTTGATCACTAATAATTGGTGATATATTGCTTCGTTTATAATAACTTAGTGTGGAACATGAAACTCTACCACGATTAAAAAATTAAACAGAAAAAAATGAGTAAAATCAAACGAGATATCAACGAGTTACATAAACCCGCTTGCAAAATATTTAAAAGGCGCCATATTGTTATTAAAGGGTTTGATGAATAACTTATGACAAGCGGATCTTATGGAATTTCTTCAATACACTCAAGAGAATAGTGGTTACAAATATATGCTAGTGATTATCGACTACTTATTGAAACATGTTTGGACACAAACTATTTAATCTGATACCGGTCGAGATATGAAAAATGTAATAACAAAATTCTTAAAGGCTCCAGGCCTAAAAATTTACAAATTTATGCCGGAAAAGAGTTTGACAATAACCTATTTCAAAATCTACGGGAAAAGTATGATATAAATCATTACTCAATATATAGTACAATGAAAGCGTCTATTACTGAGCGTGTAATTCGAAAGTTGAAGAATTAATTGTATAGAGAATTTAATATAAGAGATTAAATTGTTTAACATTTTATCAAAAGTAACTAACACCTACAATAATTACATACATATAGAACAATTAAATCGTGATCCCGCGATATGACATAAGAAGCAACTATTAAGTAATGTCTGTAATAATAGACAAATATATAGTCCTAAACGTTATCATGTATGTAGGTCATATTATACGAATTGTAAGTATGAAAGCCTCTTGAATTGCTTAAAATTGAGAAAAATTTTAATTATGAATCCCACAGCTTATAGATTAGATGACATTACTGTAAGACCAATATTTAGTGATTTATATGGGAGTTATTCAAGACAAACATTCTAATGTTTACCTGATTGAAAAGGTGTTACGACGGAAAGGCGACAAAGTATACGTGAAATTGATGAGGTTAAACAATACGCATAATTCCTGGATAAATAAACAAAATGTACTATGATAGCATTATTTATCTATTTTTAATAAGCACATGTGTCTGAAACTAAACCAATCAATTATATATCTTTTTATTTCTAATATTTAAATAAAATATTCAGAAATTCTAAAAAACTTTCCTGTTGGCCATATTGAACTCGTTCGTCATCTTGTATATTGATTCAATTTTACTATACTGCTGACGTTATGAGGTACCAAACTCTATATGTAATTATTTGTATTTGTTCTAAGAAGTATAACTTCAACGTGCCTATGAGTGCTAACTGACTTCTGGGAAATAAACTTATACAAATTGTGCAAAATATTAATAAGCATATGCATTTTTAGAAAATAATTTTTTTTATTTCTAGTGTTTAAATAATAAAATATTTATCAAACTTTTCTGGTGACTATTTGGAACAGCGACCATTTTGTTTTTAAAGGCCATTTTGGTAGATTAGTTAAAAAGGGTTTAGAGTTAGTTAGATATGTTAAATAGGGTTGAATTTGTTTGAGATGAATTGGATGGTGTCTACTAAATAGGGTAAGCTAAATGGAATTGAAGTGTGTTGGATGGTGTGATGTTAAATAAGGTCGAATTGGTTTGAGGGGAGTTGGATGTAGTATATTAAATAGAGTCGAACTGGTTTGAAATAAGTCGGATGTAGTATATTAAATGGTGTATTAATTTGGGATGATTTGGATGAAGTATACTAAATAAGGTTGGTTTTATATGAGGTGAATATGATGGGGTTGAATTGGGTCGTGGTGAGTTGGATGGTGCAAATTAAATAGGGTTATCTAGACAAGATTGGGGGTGAGCTGGATGGAGGTAAAATGAATACAGTTGGATTGTTGAGAGGTGAGATCGACGAGATAGTAACCGGTTACTGATTAGTAATGGTTCGAGGTTGTTTCTTAAGTGATTTGTGTTGGGGTAGATTAGGGGTGAGATGGTGTTGATTAGGGGTGAGCAGGATTGGGGTGAGATAGGATGGACTTGGTTAGTTAAGTTGGGATTGGTTAAGGGTGAATTGACCCAAAGATATTCCATCTTTCCACTACTGGTCGAAATACTTTCATTCTTTTCAATTGGTCGAAACTGGTCGTTGTTTTTTTTTACTCCCAATTATTAATAACACTTATCAGAACTATTGGTTTTTCTCAATTATAAAAATTTCTTTCAACCCCTTGTTTATTCCTACAAATGCATAGCTGCTTATTCTGTTGATCCAAATGTGGATTTTCGATTGTTTGAATTAATATCTTATTCGTTCTTTAACGCTACGAGAATTGATCATTTTCGTTTTACATAAATAACTTTCAACTGCCATTAGCGCGTTTGTTAAGTAATGCGATACTATCCGGGAATATTTCGAAACAATCTTTCTCGCATTCTGCATTGTAAAACGTCATTATCGATCTTCTCAAGTTAACCGAAATGAAGTTCACCACGACTGCGTTTTTCTCAAATTTCACAAACTATTTTTAAAAACTAAGTACATTTGTCCCATTTACCCCCCAAAAAATTAAACTACCCTCGCAACCGACATATTGTGTTCAAATTCGTATAATAAGCAATGTTTCAAAGAAATTAACAACATTTCTGATTTACATGCACATTATATAAAGGGTTTTCCAATAACGACTTGACAACTTTTTTTCAAAATAAAATGATTGATTATCTCCGAATCAAAACCATTATATCTCGCGATATTCTTAATAAAGTTCAATTCTTTTTCGTATCTTACTTTTGTTAGTGGAAAATTAAGCAAACGATTGATAAGAAAACTGAACGAAGCCGTCTTTTGTTGCATGCTATGATTTGAGTCCGCCGTGATGAATCTATTGACGGTTTCTTTTCGGAAAATATCAATTTCTATTTTAAGATTATTCCTAATAACTAAGGTATCCAAAAAAGGCCACTTGTCGTTGTTTTCTTTTTTTACTGTAAATTTAATTGTCGAAAATTTTGAATTTAACTGTTTGACGAAATCTTCCAAGTTGCATTTATGTGTATTGAAAATCGCGAAAATATCATCAACATACCTAATCCAGATTCTCGGAAAATATTTCGCCTTAGGTCTAATTCAATTTCAAAGTTACTCATAAAGAAGTCCGCTATGAATGGAGAAAGACAATTTCCCATTTCAGTTCCCTGTTTTTGTTCATAAAACTTCCCTTCAAATTGAAAACAGTTTTGGGTCATGCAAAGGTTTGTTAATCTCACGTATTCCTTTATATTTTCTGGTTCGATCTTATTCTTGTGCAGAAATTCTTCTAAATATTTTAAGGTTTCTGGAATCGGTACCGAAGGAAACAATGACGTTACGTCGAATGACACTAAAATTTCCCCATCTTCTAATTTACAATTTACATTTCTGTAATCTTTTGAATAATTTCTATTGAGTTAGTAACTGATAGACTTTCAAGTTTTTCGGGGTATTCATTCACTAGCCATTTTGAAATCAAGTAAGTAGGGGAGTTGATCCCTGAGACAATTGGTCTCATTGAGTTGCCTGGTTTATGTATTTTAGGCAAACAATATAGTCTAGCAATCAACGGATTACTTACACTTAATCTGTAATTCTTATTCGGGGTTATTAACTTTGGACAGTTTTTTAACGTTTTCCTTTTTTAATGTTATTCATTTTAGTTTAAGTAAAACAATTTTTAAAAATCTTGTGAAACGAATATTCAGTGTACAGTTGAATTTGATGGAGCCTGTGGTTTATTGACTTGATCAATAAGGTTAATATATAACCCCTTTCCACAATTAACTATTTGTAAATTCTGTATACGTATTTCTTTTAATAAAATCAAAGTGTCGCATTAAAACATTTTATACTCCTTACGTTTAAAACCAGTAATCTTGGTTTTCAACAATTTTTAAAAATCTTGTGAAACGAATATACAGTGTATAGTTTGGTTCTCAACGGTACGGATCGCGTACGCAGTAGTTTACCAGGTGCGACACTTTTTAATTAACTGCTGATGATGACAACTTAGTTGTCGAAATACGTATACAGAATACGAAAATTAATGTGGCAGGGGGTTACATATCAAACTTCAGTGATTAAGTGAATCAACCACACAAACCTACATACATTTCAACTCTGCACTACAATGTAAATGTATGTAGTTTTTCACTTTTCTTTTTCCTATATATGTCTTATTTAGCTGCTGTTCTAAAATTTATATTTATTATCATTTTCAACTTTAAATTAGTTGTGTCACTTTTAATTACAGACAATTACTACAATTATTATAGATTTTATTTTATTGTAATATATTATTTTTAGTGCTAACTTCTTTTTGTTCTATACATTCAACTTGTTTAATGCCTTTTTCAACTACTAAAATTTAAAGTATCTTACTGTCCAGATTTAAATTTCTTATATTATCATATGTTTGTTCACAAATTACACTATCATCTCTGCTGTGTCATACAAAAATAATTTTTATCTATTTTGGCTACATATAGTCTTCTGAAGATAAACATTATTAATACTTTTATAGACGAAAGGTGTTTCATTTCATGCCGTTTTAAGAGCTACTTTAAATTTCTATTTGTATTTGTGACCTTGCATTTTTTAGATTTTTGTTTCTGGTTAAACTCAAATGTAAAAATTCTCCAGCAGAAATAGTGATTTACGCCTATGTTTAAGATTATTGCTTTGTTGGTTAATTCATTTATTTTCTTCTCCAATTATCCCATTTTATGTTCTATAAAAGCCAAATTATCAAAGATTGTCAGTAACATTTAATTTCAAACTATGACGCTGCCCCCGTAGTATCACTTTTTCATTAGCTTTGCACCCAATCTGTTGTCATTGGATCTGAAAATTTTGCTTTCATTTTTTGGACATCTTCGCTTTCCAGTTACCACCTTTTCTAGCTTTACGTTAAATCTAGTCTCTTCCGTCTATTTACACCACATCACTGATGTTCTTCTCGAGAGCATTTCTTATTGAAGCTCTTCATGTTAAATCAAAACAACCTCGTTCATTACGGCACAAATTCTTTAATGCTTTTGGAGATACACTAGGATATTTTAAGAACACTTCAGATAGTAACGCGTACAACTTTTACTGACAATTCTTCTCTATTTTATATATTTTCTAAAGAAGCAGTATTATACGCTTTGTAATTTAAATATATATATGATCACACAAAGTACATTACATTATATGTAAATAATTAAGTTACATGCATATATGTACGTCTAAAATGAAGATGAGTTTTCATTTACGTTCCTTGTAGACTTTTATATTTTACTTTGTAAAAGATAAATTTAAAAGTGGAAAAACTCTTCCATTATATAAAATATTTTCAAGTTTATAACTTATTTTATCATATCCAAACAAATTTCATATGCTACATGAATTGCTTCTTGAATTTTTCTCGTCGTAGTCCTCTGAACTCTCCGATGTAGGAATGTAGTTATTAATATTTATTATATATATATATTTATATGTGAAAGTAAGGTTATATGTGTATTAGAGCGCGTAAAAGAAATTCCAACCCTAGTTTACCTAGAGCATGTTCCTTAGGGGCCCATTCACATGCTACAGAATAGTTTGGAGTAAAGTTCCACTCTCCATAGTGGAAACCTAATGACAAACTTAGCACACAGGCAACTCCTGAGACCATTTCGTATTTTCATGAAATATAAATCATCTTGCGTGCACACGGGTGTACTGAAAAAATAACAAAGAGATGAGATTTCTGATTGATGTGTACTCAATGTACGGTTCAGATAGACCTCTCGTAATCGAGTTCTGACAATATTTATTTGCGAGATGACTAGTACTGTGAGACGTTTTCTAGATATTTGTATATACTAAAGATAATATTTGTCTCTTTTTTTTAAGAAAAAATTGAAATTTTAAATTTGTTTCAAATTGTGAGGGAATGTGTAATAATATGTAACTATAAATAAAAGAATATACACATAGAAAGAGAAAGAGAAAGGAAATAGCAATAAGGAAATTACTAAATTGTTTAACATACAATAATTAGTTCAAACCATATATGTACTATAAAAAGTTATCAGAAACGGAAAGCTATTTAGTGTATGTTTATTATTTACACTAGCAGCAATTTGATCTGTTTATAGTTGATAATACGAAAATCTCTAGATTATAGCATTTTTATCTACATACAGTGGTCATATTCTTTGTGTTTATGTGGCAAATTATCATTTTAGATACTTAGATTATAGTTTTCAATGATAAATATCAAAAGTAAGCAATAGAGCCGTTCACTGATGTCCATATAAATAATGCGTTTCTAACTGTGGACAAATGTCATTGCTCACCATGTACATATAAATAAAATTGAGTAATTGAATAAATATTATTCAGCAATAGCATCAACGCAAAGTACGAAAATACGAAAACGAGAAGGAAATGAAAATCATATGTTTCATTGGATTCAGGTAATTTTTTTTCAAACTTATTTCTAATTAAATATTGAAAATTCATCGTTGAGAAGTCAACAGTTCTACTTAGTTGCTTAAAAAACTGGCAAAGCACTACATGAGGATTACAAATAATATAATAGTATCATGGTCTGTCAGACAGCTTTATTTAGTACAAAATTACACTGCATTTTGTGAATGTAATTACCGAAATTTTGTATGAAAGTTCTCAGTTGCACTCTAGGGTGATCCCTATTAATCACAAAAATGGGAGCTTGAAGCACTAGAGTTCCTGCAATTTTTTTTTCAAATGGTGAAGTCGATGTTTGTATGCACCAACATGACTTTTACGCCACTAAATTTCTATTGAATTTTCTTTGGAAATTAATGTATCGAAATTTTGGTCATTTTCAGATTCTTCTTCCTCCTATTTTACACCACTTAATGACTGACCCTGTTTCTAGGGACAATTTTTTAATAATTTAGCTAAAGTTAATAGTCGATTTATAAAGAATAAACTTGCGCAACAGTCTGAGATTGTAACCCTTCACCAGCACAGGTTTCTGATATGCCTTGATGACGTGATCGTGCACTCTTTGTCATAGATCATACGAATTTTGGTTCAAAACTATTCTTTTAGCTGTAGAAACCTGTTTTAGATTGGCAAGAAGGTACACCTTCGCAACTACTTCAGATACTGCAAGCACCAACGCGGCCTGCAGACTATGCTGCACACTTTTTGATAGCACAGTATTACAACCTATTCCTGACCGCTTTATACGTAATATAAAATAGCTGCATCATTCACCGTTTCCGCAAAGTCTAGGTTTTTCTATCTAAATTTATTTATAAATTTAGAAGCATATATTAAACATAATGGACAAATTAAGCAAATTAAGTTTAAAAGGAAAATATAATGACCAGGTTAAATCTGAGAGGAAAAGATTAAATTTAATAGAGAAATTGTCGCCGAAGTAGGAAATTCTAGTCAATTCTATTAAAATTATATATCTACAGTTGGAGTCAACCAGAAGATCAGTGATTGTAATAATTAACTAAACTCTTAAAAGTCTTAGAGCTACTCCTTGCAATTTTTTACACGGAAATATAGAGCTTCGTACACAAGAAAGCGTGGAAAAGAAATAATAAGAGTAACTAACCATCTATACAATTCCAAAAGAAAATATTTCCATTCATCTTTAAACCTAAATTGATCTGAGGAAAGCTAACCCATATGTTGATTCTAAGACATGGAAATCTTGAAAGTTTTTAAATGACGACACATACACGCCTGATGGGACAAAAAACACGTAAATGTTGTCATCTATTATCGGAAATGTCCCCTTTAGAACCCTCTTCTTCGACCTAGACGCCACTCAGTCTATAAGAAAAGATTATTCAAATTGGCTTGACAAGGAATTCGCAATGTTTTTAGCTCAGTGAGCAATAAGCAAGAAAAATAAGAAATCCCAACTAAAAATAAAAGCAAAAGAGCTACGAAGTTTTCTAATATAGTAATCATTACAAAACACCAAGAATAATGATTGGCCACATTAGTGGATCTAATAATTAAT
>JAVIWB010006346.1:0-93445 GCA_031893035.1 Dermolepida albohirtum | reverse complement strand
ATCCAATTGGGATAGCGACTGAGGTACAATTTCATATTCCGTAAACCAGTAATCTCTTCGTGTTTCAGTCGGTATTCGGGAAATAACAGTTGTTTATTGCATTATTCGGCAATCGGTAAGCCAATTTTATTAGAAAATACGTGCCATTTGTGTTTATAAACGAAAAATATTGTAGTCAGGGTATAACAAAAAGTTACTGGGAGGCCTATAAGGGTGTTTTATTGGGTCTGGGAAAAAGTTCGTGGCGTTTTTCCCGATAGATGGCATTGGTTGCCGATAACTAAAGAACAACAAGTCACAGCGACACCACCGACGGCTCGTTTTTTAGATGACCTTCCGAACGTTAGTTTGAGCGTAGAAACATTGTAATCGGTGCAGTGGTTGGAAAGTTATTCGCACTTGAAAGTGGAGAAGAATAATGAGAAATTTCGCTATATTCTGCAATATTATTATGATAAGGGGAAGAACGCGCAGGCTTGTGATAAAATTTGTGCTGTGTACGGTGAAGGTACTTTATCGAAATCTGTTGCGCGGAAATGGTTCGCTCGCTTTCGTCTGGAAATTTCAATGTGAAAGATGAGTCACGCTCCGGTCGTCCAATCACTGAAAAATCTGATGAAATTCTTGAAAAAGTCCAACAAGATAAGCATATCAGCAGTGTCGATATTGGCATGGAGCTAGGCATTGACCACAAAACTGT
The DNA here is from genome assembly GCA_031893035.1 of Dermolepida albohirtum. Taxonomy (NCBI): domain Eukaryota; kingdom Metazoa; phylum Arthropoda; class Insecta; order Coleoptera; family Scarabaeidae; genus Dermolepida; species Dermolepida albohirtum. The sequence continues at coordinate 92,745 of JAVIWB010006346.1, read as the reverse complement.
TTTGAACCATTTACACAAAGCTGGTTACAAAAAAGCTTGACGTATGGGTTCCTCATGAGTTGAGCGTGAAAAACATGATGGACCGAATTAACATCTGCGATGCGCTGCTGAAACGGAATGAAATCGAGCCGTTTCTGAAACGTTTAATAACCGGAGATGAAAAATGGATTACGTACGATAATCGGAAGCGTAAAAGATCGTGGATAAAGGATGGTGAGCCGTCACAAGCGTTCGCTAAGCCAACATTGACGCCAAAAAAGTGATGCTGTGTGTATGGTGGGACTGGAGGGGAATCGTCCACTACGAGCTACTTCCAACTGGTCAGACGATTGATTCTCAACTCTACTGTGCACAACTAGAGAGATTACGCCAGGCGATTGAAAGAAAACGGCCCGAATTGATTAATAGGAAAGGTGTTGTCTTCCATCATGACAACGCCCGACCACACACTTCTTTGATGACCCGTCAAAAATTGAGAGAGTTTGGTTGGGAAGTTTTGATGCACCCACCTTACAGTCCGGATATAGCACCCTCTGACTATCATCTGTTTCGATCTCTGCAGAACTCTCTCAATGGAATTAAGTTGGTTTCAAAAGAAGCCTGTGAAAACTACTTGATTCAGTTTTTCGACCAGAAACCACAGAAGTTTTTCACCGATGGGATCATGGATCTACCAAAAAAATGGCGAAACATTGTCGATAATAATGGAGCATATTCGGTTTAAATGAATTCGTCCACGCGCCATGCGGGGACCAGTTGAATTTTACTGAAAAAACGCCACGAACTTTTTCCCAGACCCAATATTTTTGGCTAAATTATGACGACATATATATTTCTCTGAATTTGATATTAATATATATTTTACTGTTTTTGGAAGGCATTGAGAGACATATTTTACGTACAATTTTTTAAAATTGTAACGATTTTTATATATTACGCGAAATCGTAAACAATCCCCTCGTGTTGCAATATTCTCATAATACTTTTACTCAAAATATAGGTACTTATCATATTCCCATTTATTCAGTACGTTGTCCGCGCTTATTTAATAAAACTTGTGGAAGATATTTTTCAGGACAATAGCTTTGTTTCAATGTTACGATATTATAATAATAACACCGTCAGAATATACAATGCAACATGACAATATTTGTAAAATAATACATAGAAATCTTGTAAAAAATGTATTAATTTTCCGTTCTATAATGTATAATAACACCTCATATTAGCCAGGTACAGTCCAAGCTCAAACTCATAGATGTGTGGATTGAGTGAAAAGTTTCCTAGTGTTAGGTTGAGGAAGAGAATGAAATCTAAACCATATAGTAATATATTTTACCCAACAGAAGAATACATTTATAGAACTATTAAAATTATAAATTAAAATAAAGCGACGCACACACATTACATAAAACATTCTGTAAGTAACGTATGTAAATAAAAGAGAATTTCACAAATTGCATAAGAAAAAGAAAGTATCCTACAGTTTATTGGCATTCAGTGAAGTACAAGTAAGTGGTGTCTTTACCGTAACACTGAGCACACTAAACGTTTGTGAACGTATCTGGACGATAAACACCGCGCATGATAACTAATGCGAGATAACAAACACGACGAATCACTTACATTGTTAATAATTCACTTTAATAACAGAGAACCCATTTCAGGTAATGTTGATGTAAAAGATGATTGTAGTCGATATTACGTTCGGAAAATGGCTTTATTCAATTTTAAAGATTTGCTCTAAACGTTTTTAATCGTCTGCTGCTGTATTGCATAATAGGGATAACAGACAACTTAACCATTCCAGTAAGGCACATACGTGTAATATAAAGTATCGGGTTGTTACATAACTCCGTTCTGTTTTATACCATCTATTCAATGAATTACAGAGATGGATTTCTTAACAAATGTTATTGTCCATTATTTTCTATCACTTTGTTCTAACGTGCAAGCAATGTCATGATGTCATCTGTGCAAAAGATTTCGCCTTTACTCTCGAACAATCTGTCAAGGTCGATTTTTATGGAAGACGAATAACTTCTGTATTGTGGTTACAGATGTGTGGGGTCCTTCGTTGTTATGACGAAAAAAATATTCAAATCTACTAACTCACACAGGCTGTTTTTTTAGCAAGAGCTTGCATCAATTTGTCAAGTAATTCACAGTACTTGATTGAATTAATTGTCTCATTATTCGGTAGTAGCTTATAGTAGACTATGTCCTTGAAATCCCACCAAATGCACAACGTTACTTTCTTTGGGTGGAGACTAATCTTTGAGGAAAAGAATCATTCAAATGCTAATAACACCCTGTTTACTAACGCGTTTCAAGGAATTCACCTCTTATCAGATAAGCTTATGTTATTAACGAAGGATTTTTTGTGGGCTTCTGATCGTACCTTTTCGATACAGAAAAATGATGAAAAAAATAATACTTCCCTCTTTCGTTCAAACATACGAATGTATCAACGACAAAACAAATTTTCGTAGAGAAGAACTTGTTCTTCCATTCATACACCAGTCCACAAAGAATCGTTCATTAATAACACAAGTTTACCTGATGAGAGGTGAATTCCTTGAAACGCGTTAGTAAACAAGGTGTTATTAACATTTGAACGATTCTTTTAACGTTCATCTAATGGCAATTCGTCGAGATTTTAGTGTGTTCGCTTATTTACGCATTGGTAACTTTGTTACCAATTTTAGCGAGATGACACGCTCTTGGTCTTTCATTCATATGTTCGTATGTTTGAACGAAAGAGATGTATTGTTTTTTTCATTGACCGTATAAAGGACGTTGTAAAATTTTTCAACAATTTAGTCTCTATTAATATAATTGTTTAAAAAAGAGCAATTGATGAGTTAAAAAACCAGAATACAGTTTATATAAATTTGCCATTCTAAAATTATATTATATCTGACATTACTATCAGAAGGAAATGCATTTTTGAGGAACTCCATTAACGACGTATATAAATACGACTACACATATCTGTGTATTAAGTCGAAGCAACAGAATATATTTATGTATGTGTATTACTTGTAAATGTTTTATTTATCTGAATAACTAATATTTGATTAGAGATCATAATGCACACAGCATCTGTTTGTATTTTCTGCAGTGTATCATTAATAAATATTTATAAATGGCTTGTTTACTCTTTATATCGGACCATAGTGCTGTACTGTTAAATCGACGAAAAAGTTCTTACGTTTAATGCATTTTATACGTCTAGTGGCAACCTTCCCGTTCTGGTAAATGTATGCAGGTACTTTAAAAAGAGTCTGTGTAATGTGTAAATACATAATATATAACCTTGAACTACATACTACCTAATTAGATTAACTACTTAATGCATTGTACAGAATTATCCACGCGACATATATTTATTGAAGTTTTCCTATCTCTATTTATACGAAGAATCAAATGCGTAAATAAAATATACTCATACTTTTTACGTGAAATGATAATTACATTACCTGATGGATTCAGTGATATTCTTTCCTTGTTCAAGATAATTGTACAATTCTTCTGGAGTTTGTTTTATAGGTTAAATGTTTAGAATTATTTAGAATTAAACTCTGTCGTAAAATGTATCCGCAATATACGTGGGATGTCTTTTAAGTTTTGCATAGTGCCACTAATCAAATGTCAGTACTAAAAATTAACCTCCATCTTTATGAGTTAAAATTTATGGGTAATACACCGAGGATAGCCGTGCATATGAAATTAGATACTGGAAAGGAAGTACATTAAGAAAACAGAAAGAAAATTTCAAGAAAAAACTAGTTATAGCGAAAGAATGTATTGGGTTGGAAACTAAGTACTTTCGGTTTTTACTGATAGAGAGCGTTGCTTTATTTTTTGTATAACGTATGTTAGTGCTGTACTTTACCGTTTGTCGCGTGATACTAGTCACATTGACGTAACTTCAGAAGCAAGTAGTGCGTGATTTTTATTAAAGCTATTAGTTGTGGGTTAATTTTAAATGGAGTGCAGAAACGAACATTTTCGACATATTTTACTATTTTATTTCCGTTCTGAAGATTTTTCCCTCAAAGATGGGCAACGTTCTGGTCGGCCTACTGAAGTTGATGACCAAATCAAAGTCATAATTGAAGAGGATCGTCATATAACTGTTCGAGAGGTTGCGGAGAGGCTACATGTATCGCACACAACAATTGAAAAACATTTAAAATGTCTTGGGCTAGTTAAGAAGCTTGATATTTCGGTACCTCACGAATTGAAAGAAATTCATTTAACACAAAGAATCAACTTTTGCGATATGCACCTTAGACGAAATGAAACCGATCCTTTCTTAAAAAGAATCATCACTGGTGATGAAAAATGGGTCCTGTACAGTAACATAGTTCGAAAACGATCATGGAGCAAACACGATAAACCAGCTCAAACCACATCGAAAGCTGAATTGCATCCAAAAAAGATCATGCTGTCAGTTTGGTGGGATTACAAAGGTGTTGTCTTTTTTGAGCTGCTTACTGTCAACAATTAATAAAACTGGATGAAGCAATCAAAGAAAAACGGCCAGAATTGTCAAATCGGAAAGGTGTAGTTTTCCACCAAGATAATGCAAGGCCTCACACATCTTTGGCAACTCGTGGGAAACTATTGGAGCTTGGCTGGGAAGTGATGCCACATCCCCCATACAGCCCTGATCTAGCACCATCTGATTACCATTTATTTCGAAGTTTGCAGAATTCTTTGAATGGTAAAACTTTCACAAATGACGATGACCTTCACTCGCACCTGGTTCAGTTTTTTGCTGAAGGACCAGAAATTTTATGAGCGCGGAATCATGCAGCTGAAAGCAATAGGTCATTGAGCAAAATGGAAAATATATCATTGATTAAAAACTATTCTTTGTTTAAAAAAAAATGTTTTATTTTATACTACAAAACCGAAAGAACTTAGTTGCCAACCCAATAAAAGCACTCCAATTTCAACAGTTCAGGATATTTCGAATATTTTTGTTTCAATTGGGAGTGTAGAACATCCTTTTGCGATAAATTTTGTTATTTGGCGTAAGGGTTTTTTTTCTTTTGTGTAGTGCTAACTCGTGCATTTTATTAAACATGTGATTGTTTACTTTTTGTAAAAGCATCAAGTGTTTATTTTTCACAAATACGTGATATTATCAAAAGAATTTACTGAATCCATTCTAAATTTATGGCTATGGCTTACAACAGGGAAATATCTTATAGAAATGAAGTGCATGAAAGAATGTTCAACAAATTCTTTTGTGGTTGTAAATAATAAAAGTTTTCAAGTTATTAAGAGGTTTTAAGAGTTTTAACGTTGTTAAATGGAAATAAATATGTTTTGTCATAGTCTGATGATCACATTTGATGACATTCAACATTCGCGGGGTGTACGAGCACTTTTATAACTGACTGTATATAGAGTGAAAGTCGTTATACTACATTAAGAGTTTCTTGGTTTCGTAATTCTATGAAATTACGGCAGCAATTGGCCAGCAAAATCCAGTAATTTATTTCCGGTCGGCTTGTCGACTTGTTTTTGTAGATTTATCTGAAATGAAAGATGTATGCTTTTAATCTACAAATAGTTGACGATCTTAGAAATGAAATCTGACGTGTAATCGATTAAATTTATCAGAGGGTATACGTAATTGTAACAGTAGTTTTGTGAAAAGAACCAAGATTTGTAGTGAAGCTAAAGTTACCATACTTCGTACATAATTTTCCATATTTAATCCGTTCATGTTGAAAATACAATAATATCTATAGTCCGCCTCTCGGTTTAGGTTGCGTTTAGGTCACATAATACTTTTTTTTAATCACTGAATCTTGATATATAACACCCTTTTCCACATTTATTTTCGTATTCCGTATACGTATTTATTTGTCCCCATCAGCAGATAATTAAACAGCGTCGCACCTGGAAGCGTACGTCAAAAAATACCCGTACGACAACAAATTGCGCACACGATCTGTACTGTTGAAAGCCAAAACGCATACTGTTCGCAGTGTGCGTTTTGGTACGATACATAATTAAGGAAAAAAATGATAATAATTCTATTTTTAATATCATCGTTAAATTCACTAGAGGTTAGGAAACCAATTCGTGTAATTCCCAAGTTTCATTAAAATCGTTTAATTCAGATAAAAATATATTTAAAGTATTTCGAGATTCGCATTATAAACTCAAGAGGCTAGAACGCTTGAAGGCGTCACTTGATTAACATTCTCGAGGGTCTCTATAAATTACATGAGCTTGTCCACGTCTGTCCAGGATGTCAGCGATATATTGCGACATCGCAGTCAAATTAGTGATTTTAGATCGTCTAAGAATGACGATTTGTTAGATAAGGGAAGTGAAATACAAACTTGCGCAGTTATTAAGAGCCTTCTTCCATACTACATAAAAATTCATTAAGTGTTAACTGTTTTAACGGTTTTTTCGATTATAAGAATTATATTAAAGAAAATCTTTTCAAATTCTTCAAATTATTACACAATACAAACTTAGTTATAATAAATAAAAAGATCGCTGAAATTATATTAAATAATTACAATTTTTAACACAATTTCTATCGAGTTCAATTTATCAGCTGTTTGAAAATTAGATAGGCATGCTGGTTTCAAAACTAGTTAGTTTTTTTCTATCAACGTTATTATCATATATGGTTTGGTGATCACTTTACTATTTTGGTTTTTAGTGTCAAATTCTGAAGGAATCGTAAAAACTTCTCGGCAGTCTTTTCACTTCGTAACACATATTCTATTTTCTGTGTACTGACTCACTCTCTCTCCTTTCTTTGGTTTTTTGTTTGTAACATTAGTCGGTTCTTTATTTTCTGTTTGCTCGTAACGTTCTTGTAACAAATACGTTTTGGCTCAACAAATTTTTCCTAAGACGAAAACTATTATAAAAATGATCCATATAAACTGAATATCTGGCTTCCGTTTTCCCCTCTAACAATTTCTGAACACTTAACACTATCTGTGATGGTATGACCTACGGTATACATGGTTAGTTTTAGCACCAATCCATTTGATTCTCTTAATAAGTAAAGTTAGAATGTTCATCGGCATACGCTAAGCGCGTTCTCAGCATGAGATGCGTTAATACTCACTTCTTCCCCAAAAATAACAGGAATGGCTTTAAAAAATCAAAAATAGAAAAATTCTCCTTCGACAGAAATAAAACAATGCGCACCTTCAAGCATCAAATGATTTTTCTATTGTTAATTCGAGCTACGTTGAGATTGCTCGTCTTTAACGGTTGAGTGCCTTTAACTGATGCCAAGTGGTTTTTTTATCCACAAATACGGTTTAAGGAATAAAAATTAATCTAACAATTGAGCTAATATGGGGACATGAATGATAAAATTCTGATATTTTGTTAAACAATCGTTACATTATTGCCTAATAATCGCTAAGTGACTGGTTCGTTATGTTGAGAGAGAATTAATTCTTTGTGAATAGCACCCTTGGAATTCTGACGTTTTATTTTCGCTTTCTCCAAATGAGAGTTTTTTTTGAAAGAGAGGTAAAAAATCACGTGATAATAAATATGAAATTGTGTAATTGAAAAGGTCGACAGGGCCAAAAATTTAAGCATTACGATATTAAATGATAGAAGAAAAGATCTGGAAATAAAATAAAAAATAATTGCAATAAATAAAACCTTTTATTCTAACACAAAACCTTTGAAAAATGAACATTTTTGGAAGAAAAACACGATCACTGTATATAACATTATGATAGGACCTGTAATAATGTATTTAGCAGAAGCACTAATGTTTATCAAAAAGGTTGGGGAGACTATAAAATATTAGAACGGAAAATATTAGGAAAAATAATAAGACCAGTAAAGGTAACAGAAGATGAGTTTAGACCCCCGAACACATACTGGAGTGCAGTAACAAACCAATATGAATAATAAAAAGGCAGAGAATAAAGCAAATGGGGTATTATACGAGGGAGCGTTTTTATATTCGTGGAATGAGCGGGTTGTAGAGGGGTGAGTAGACGCATTGGGGGCGTGGCCTGTGCAGCGACTCATGATTAGTATAAATACGAAGTTTCATTGTTATTAGACAGTTAGTCTTTGAGCTATCATCAACCAAGTAACATAATCAGGAGTGAAAAGTGAAATATGGAAAAAATCGAATATCGTGCCGTTATAAAGTTCCTTACCAGGCAAGGAAAATCAGTCGCGGCCATAATGAATGAGATGTCATTGGTTTACGGCGACTCTTGTCCAGGAAAAACCATGGTGTACAAGTGGCATAGTTTATTTAAACAAGGAAGGGAATCCCTTGAAGACGACCCGAGGCCGGGCAGGAGCATTGAGATGACCACGCCAGCACTTATACAAAAAGTTGAACAAATTGTACTCGAAGATGCTCGACTAAAGAAGAAACAACTCGCAGAAATGGTTGGAGTATCCGATACAACAGTTTTTAAAATCCTACACGATCATCTCGGCATGTCTAAGGTCAGCGCAAGATGGGTGCCGAGAATGCTCACGCCGCCGCAAAAACAACAGCGCGTAGAGTGTTCGCGTGCATTTTTGGACCTCTGTAATGAAGACAAGGATGGTGTATTGAGTGGAATTGTTACTGGAGACGAAACTTGGGTTCATCATTATGAACCTGAGTCCAAACAAGACTCCATGCAGTGGCATAAAAAGGGCACAGCACCTCCCAAGAAATTTAAAGTGTCACAATCAGCTGGGAAACTCATGGCAACGGTATTTTGGGACTCGGAAGGAATATTGTTGATTGATTATAAAGATAAAGGTGTTTCTATAACCGGAGAATATTACGCTTCAATATTAGAGCGACTAAAAGAAGCCATTAAAGAGAAAAGACGGAGAAAATTGACAAAAGTTGTTCTGCTTTTGCACGTCAACGCGCCCGTCCACAAGAGCCGCGTTGCGTTAGCTGCCCTGCATAAGGTGGGCTTCGAAATTGTGAATCACCCACCCTACAGCCCAGACCTGGCCCCGAGTGATTATTACCTGTTTCCGAAAATGAAAAAAGAGCTGCGGGGTAAAAAATTTACTGCCGATGATGAAGTCAAGGAGGCAGTTTCGGCGTATTTTGCAGATAAAGAGAAACCATTTTTTTATGAGGGTATAAATAAATTAATTGAAAGATGTGAAAAATGTATCCGTCTTGCAGGTGAATATATTGAAAAAGAAAAATAATTTGTTTTTTTTATTTCCACCCCTTGTCCCCCATTCCGCGAATATAAAAACGCTCCCTCGTAGATGATAGCAGAGTCTATAAAGAAATGAAGAAGTGCACTTAGATCCAAAATTAAGTTTGTGAACGTCTTGAGCACAACGATTGTCGTACGTTCTTCATTAAACTTATTACATTATTGAGATACATGCATTTGACAGATTTACATTTTCGAACTCTTCTACAAAAATTTGGATTTAACATCTCTGTAGGAAGAATTTAACAATTTATTTACGTTACAATGTTTCACCAAGGCTTTTTTGTTACACCTATTAATGAGAATTTAACAACAGTGTATTGCCATGCGTTATTTTAGAAACCAAAATTACTGATAAATTTGAGCGATCCTCGTACATGACTTACCATAAAATAAGATTTATGAGTTAACATTTAAATTTCAGTTTTTCCGGTATTTTACAACTTAATTACAATTTTTTGTGCTCCGGTCTTTTATATTAAGTGCCTAATGGGACCACCAATCTCGTCCCTCAATGACACTTTTACCAAAACAAATTTATTTCGACGAAGGTCTGGTAGGTCTTTTTTGCGAAGGTCGACCGGCCCATTGTTACATCGGCTACTCCAGATACCGTTCCCGAAATGACAACGACGTTCAAGAAGCCCATTCCCTATCAGATTTACGTTTGTCTCTGTCAAGTTTCACCGTTCCCAAACCTCTTCCCTTATCCTTCAACACGTTCTGTCGATATTCGTAAGACATGGAGCCTATAACTCATGTCGACTACCTCTGAGGCAACCTATTGCTTCCACATTGACGAGTTCTCACATTAAGCGCGTTAAAATTCTATTCACACAAGTAAGTTATAATTCGAGATTGATAGTGGCGTTAGTTTCTTTCTTTAAATACAACCGAAGTTCTTTATTAATGCAATAAATAATTTGAAATCTCCCTGTATTCGTATTTGAATGGCGTCATTATACAGTAATATTTAAAAAAGATTTACGTAAAAGTATATTTTTTAATTAACAAACTAACACACAGTTTGTAAGTAATGAATTAATTTCAGCTTCTATTTCGTGTTTACGTCTATGCGAAGCCTTTACTTCGAAAATTAACCTAGAATCTGTCCAAAATAAGCCCGTTTTACGATAATCCCATGAAATCCCGTTCGGAGACCGTTCACTTAGGGAGTGCCATGCTTCGGTAATTAATTATGCGATAAAAACTCACTAGATAATGGCCGTTGACTTTCTTACCGTGTCTTCGGAACTTCTCGTCTTTGGCCTTCTTGATCTTCCCTAAGCAAACAAATGAGAAGCCACTACATCGTAAAAACAAACATAACAGAACATTCTCAAATTGAATCATTACGTAAATGAATAAAAAAAAGGTTTACCGTTCGCACATCGACAGTCGAATATTGAAAAGCATTGCTCTGGTAAACAATTCGTGAATATAAGATTGATGATCGTCACAACTTCTCTTATATTTCAAAACAATATATCGTTGATGTTCATGATAAATTGATACTGTTCAAATTGCATTTAGCCTTAACGGAAACTGCACATACGTATCATTTTCGTGAATTTATGTGTACGCATATACATGAGTAGTCACATAATAATAATAATTATTATTAATTGTCCAACACCCTGGATAGGGCAAAGAAATACATAATACATACACAATTAGGAAAAAAATATACAGTTGCTATCTGAGTTATTCGTTCACCTATATATAGTTTCCAATAAAGGTAGTAAAACAAAAAAGAACAGATGAACAAAATGTTAAAAGGAATCATTCAAATAAAGGGTTTTCCAATAAGGACTTGACAACTTTTTTTCAAAATAAAATGCAGACCATTTGAGATATTTCAAAAACTTTATTATCGGGTTGAAGTACAATCAAAACATTTATGAATGGAACTCGACTTCGTTCATATAGCCACCGCGGGCACGTTTGCAGCGGTCGATTCGTTGGGCCCAATTTTCGATGACTCGGCCACACAATTCGGCCGAAACGGCTGCTATTTCGCGTTCAATGTTGGCTCTGAGCTCTTCCAACGTTGTCGGCTTGTTGGCCTAGACCTATGCCTTGACGTAGCCCCAAAGAAAAAAGTCTAGAGGCGTTAAATCGCACGAACGAGGCGGCCAATCGACTGGTCCATTTCTTGAGATAACACGCTCATCAAACTTACTCTTCAATAAATCGATTGTAACGTGTGTTGTGTGGCTTGTGGCACCGTCCTGCTGAAACCACATGTTGTCCAAGTCCACATCTTCCAATTCGGGCCAAAAATAATCGGTAATCATGGCGCGATAACGATTACCATTCACAGTAACGTGACGACCATTATCGACGAAAAAATATGGCCCTATGACGCCGCCGGCATGCAAACCGCACCAAACAGTTATTTTTTGTGGATGAAGTGGTGTATCATGAAGCACATGTGGATTTTCACCCGACCAATAACGCATATTTTGCTTGTTGACGAACCCATTGAGCCAAAAATGAGCTCGTCACTGAAAATGATTTTGCGATGAAATTGATCATCTTGGCGCACATTTTCCAGAGCCCAATCGGAGAACGTACGTTGCGTCAAATGGTCAACGGCTTCAATTCTTGAGTCAGCTTGATTTTGTATGGGCGTAAACCAAGATCCTTACGCAAAATTCGCCATAAAGTGGTCTGGGAGATGCCCAACTCTTGAGAACGCCGTGGAATTGACTGATTTGGATCATTTGCTACGGACGTTTCAACGGCAGCGATATTTTCGACACTTCGACCAACCCATTGTCTCACTGGCACGGCAGCATCACACAACGAATATGTAGACTCAAATTTTTGCACTAAACTTGTTACTGCCTGTCTACTAGGGCGAGAATTACGACCGAAAATCGGAATTAACGCTCTTAAAGTAGCGGTCACCGACTCCGAATTTCTGTAGTAAACTTTTATAATTTGCACACGTTATTCGTTCGTGTACTTTACCATGATGAAAATGTTGAGTTTACTGAATAAATTGACAGTGACAGTTCGATGATTAGTGAAAGGGTGCGTTCACAAATTGAATTAAAAGTTGTCAAGTCCCTAACTAACTTGCGTTATTATCGAACGACCCCTTTGTAGGGTTTATCGTACCTGTTCGATACAGAAAAATAATGAAGGAAACATTGCTACCCTCTATCGCACAACACACGAATGTATTGAACGACAGAACAAAGGCGCGTTCAGCTCGCTAAGTCGGCACATATTTTCAGACTTAATTACGAAAAGAAAAAAACAAGTATATAAAAAAGGTCGAACGTGATCAAAAGAAAGAAACTTATATTCAAATTATAGAGCCTTACTATGCGCAAATGACCTAATGCATTCTTTGACGCGTCTTTGACCCACCAACATGAATTATTTAGTACTAACAAATTTTACAAATTAATCTAAGTGCATCGTAAACTGGTAGAAATTTCGAATTGCCGAAACGCACAAACTGCTTATGCCAATAAATTAATAATTGTAAAACGTAAAAATTGTAATATTGACAATTGATAGACTAAAAGGTTTTGCTGACGAATAAAATTATGATATCACAAAATATACAGACATAAATATTCAGATTTTCTGAACAAATAATTTTTCAGCAGAACTACGACGATTTGCAAGTTCAAAGAGTTCGTCAAATAACTTTTGTACATCGCTGAGTATTACGAGAACGTGGAAACAAAAATTTTACGACCTAGGGAATGCTCAAATACATTAAGATAATGCTATCTGCTTCTGGGTTTCCGGGCTGGAACCGCGTCACTAGTATATCTGCCGACGTTTCGTACCCATTTGTATGGGACATCTTCAGGGCTGAACTACTGCACTGAAACTGGTGTAAGTCGATGGGGGACGCGTTTATATATGGATAATGGGTCATGGGTCAATGGAGCGTTACGGTTGCGGTTGGGTAGATTAGAAATGCACGATTGCCAAGCGTTATGTAGGGGGTAGCCATCATCGCGGTTGAGGTTATTGGTGTGTTTAAAGATCTCTATAGTTTCACGGATTTTGCGACCATAGAAATAGTTAGTGCGGGATAGGATCTTGGTCGAATTAAACTGAATATGGTGCCCGGTTTCCAGCCTATGCTCGGCAAGTGCAGAACCGGCTATGCGCAGCAATCTAATACAACGCTCATGTTCAGAAACACGAGTGCCGACAGACCGCTTTGTTTCACCAATATATGCCCTGCCGCATGAACAAGGAATCCTGTACACACCAGGCGACATTAAGATAATACCACGATTTTTTTTATGAATAATTCTTCTTCGGTTCGTTAAAAAGCATTGTTTTTGACTTCTCTAAACAATATCTTTTTTGATTTTCTATATCTGGTGGCCACCATTCGTTTCGATGCTTAGTTTCTGGATCGTATTGAGAATAACATCTTACCATCAGTTAGATTCGATCTGAAGAAGTTTCGTCTTTTTGAGCTACGCTAATATGTTTTTGAAACGCCTAATTCGGCACAATTGGACATCCTTCAATCGATGTGGAATAAACTTTGAATTTAGCTTTCAATGAATTGTTGTCCGGCATTTCAATGTTCCGCTATAACATATCATAAATCAATTTTCTAGCAATATGGGACACTATTAACTTTATTGAAATAGACTCGTGTTAGCTATTTTCAGCGCAAAAGATGTATTAAGTTGGTCCTTTTATTTTTTCCATTTAGTATAAATAATGGAATTATTGTACCCAAGATTCGTTATCTCTTTTAGGTAAAAATTTCTTAGTTATTTATTTATTCGGAACACCAGCGAACAAAGTCCGGTAAAGTATCAGTATCTGTATTAATTACAAAGAAATACATTTAGACAGAAATATAATTACTCACGTAAATTATAAAATGTCGACAAAACCAATAGCCACTAATAACTCAAATTTATTGCATAATGTAGAATTTATCGAACAAATTTAATTTTTTCTGAGAGCTTCTAGCACTGTTCCTTTACTTGCCGACGTTTCTTCCGCTCTTAAACACTATGGCATTTGGTATTCTGCGGATAGGAAATCGTGTGCGGTATTCTACATTAGCAGGAAGAGCATTGCCATTACAAAACTCAAACAAATACACATAACGGCATATTAAGCATGCAAAATACGTGCGGCATTACTAAACATTTGTAATATCAAATAGCGTAAATTTACAGTTGTCACATATCAAACGCATTTTTCAAACTGCTGAGTGTTTGTCTGTCACGTGCTAATTTCAAACAGCTGTCTCTGTAACCATTAACACTTGAATACATGTTTATACGAACTTCTTTATTCAAAATAATCCATGTTACCTTACCATTTCCACTGAAATACCTTGTGTACTTTAGCATTAACTAGATTTAAATGAGTAAATATCTGTATGGACAGATAATTTTTTTCCTGTTTGATCTAAAGCAAGTAATTAACATACATTAAGTATAAAGAATAATATTTGTTTTGATGTTGGAAGAATTAAAATTCCATGTTTCTAATCAATAGATATATTTATGTAAATTTGTCAAAGGTGTGTTATTTAAATGACGCATACAATCGTGTTATAGCGATTCGCTTTTTCCATCTATAGGAATTTTGCATTGCATACAACAATTAAGTTTTGCACGTATCTGTGACATTTAAACTATAAAAGTGTGAGAAGATAAGATTGAGTATTTCTTTTTCTCATCGTTCATGATAGTAGAAAATTCCTTTAAATGTTTCTGTATTTGTAGAAGAGAACTAACACATGGATCAATAAGTCCCGAGACTAACAATGAAAACAACATTTTTTTTGCAAAATTTTTTTTTATTCATCAACATAATCACCTTTTAGGGTGATACAATGGTTCCAACGCTTTTCCAATTTTTCAATACCATGTTTATAAAAAAATTTATCTTTCGCTTCAAAATAAGCTTCAGTTTCAGCGATGACCTCCTCATTTGAGCCAAATCTTTTTCCCTGGAGCATTTTTTTAAGATCAGCAAAGAGCCAGTAGTCACTGGGGGCTAAATCTGGCGAATATGGGGGGTGGGGAAGCAGATCAAAACCCAATTCGTTCAATTTTGCCATTGTTTTCATCGACTTGTGGCAGGGTGCATTGTCTTGGTGAAAAAGGATTTTTTTTCTCTGCATGTGCGGTCGTTTTTTTGCGATTTCCTCCTTCAAACGCACCAGTAAGTCAATATAATAATCACTGTTGATCGATTTACCTTTTTCGAGGTAGTCAATGAAAATCACGCCATGTGTATCCCAAAAAACTGACGCCAGGACTTTGCCAGCTGACTGCTGCGTTTTCGGACGTTTCGGACGGCTTTCGCCAGCTGTGCGCCACTCAGATGACTGCCGCTTCGACTCTGGAGTGTAGTGATGTATCCATGTTTCGTCCATGGTCACGTAACGACGCAAGGAATCTTTTTTGTTGCGAGTAAATAGCGATAAACAGCTTTCTGAATCATCGACTCGTTGCTGTTTTTGTTCCATCGAGAGCAATCGCGGCACCCACTTGGAAAAAACCTTTTTCATGCTCAATTTTTCATGAAGGATAGTAAATACACTTCCATATGATATCTGTGTCATCTCAGCAATCTCACGGAGCTTCACTTTACGATCTTTCATTATAATTTTTGTCACTTCACTCACATTTTCCGGTGTAACGGCTTCCACAGGTCTACCCGAGCGTTCCGCGTCATTTGTGTCGGTACGACCACGTTTAAATTCGGCAAACCACCGACAAATCGTTGCTTTTGATGGACAAGAGTCCGGGTAACATTTTTCAATCCATTGTTTTGCTTGCGTGGTGTTTTTACCCATTAAAAAACAATGTTTTATCAGAACACGAAACTCGGTTTTTTCCATTGTTTAAACAAACTACAAAACGACTTTACTCCAACCTCGATAACTCAGCTGTTTCTGGTCCGATCGACTTAAAATTTTGACACGTTTCAAGCAAAGGTTAGTACTCTAGAAAGACGTGGTTACTGGTTTACTACGAGCGCCATCTATGGGTTAGTCTCGGGACTTATTGATCCATGTGTTACATATGTTACATATATGTATGTGCTCTTTTGTTGCAAAATACGTATGCACATCCACGCGTTTTGCATTATACACAAACTATCCAAATCTCTTAATATAAATTGGAGGATTTTAATGATATGAAACTGCTATTAATTGTTCATATAAACGTGATAAATTTAAGAATATTCTTATACGATGTTTATTCAAAAAACTTGTTCACACGCCGAAGCACAATGCTCATAGCGAACCTTTCACGGAAGGAATACTTTTTAATACGTTTCCCGCAGTGAATTTCTTTTAAATATTTGCAGTTACAATTGCTATATGTGAAGAAAAAAGAGTCACAAATCGTAGGTGCGTCAAATTATCCCAAATGCTGTGTGTTAGAAAAACTACCTCACGTCGTGAATTCAAATTATTAATACATGTCTGTGTCTGTGAAAGATAGATGAGGTTGATAGAGTTTCGGTCTAGCTGCATATAGCGTTGCAATAATGAAAACAATTCGTAGTAAATGAATTTATGATGAACATCAAAACCCCAAGATACATGTAAAATAAAATAAAAATTCTTAAAGCTTTAAATATATTCAAAATTAATAGGCGAAAATGGTAATAAAGACGGAAGAATAAAATATATAAGGTTTAGTAAAAAAAAGTAGGTGCGGAATGATAAATGTACTTATGTGTGCCGAACAGGGGTCGTTAAATATCGAACGCGATATCTGCTAAACCACGTGAATACTACATGAATGGGGTAATAGAAAAGTGTATATTGTGTGCTTGGGATTACGGTTGTGAATTTTCTAGAAGATCGGTGAGGTAAAGGATAGCTACAGCTAAAAGTTGACCAATGATTAGAGGCTTAGTCGGAAAAAGCATTTTAGAATGACGTGTTATACGGCTTGCTTTATGTAATCCTAGTACAATATAAGAAAATAATTGGTAATGTAACGGCAAGAGCTACCTAGCAATTATATATTTGATAGGTGGTAAATATTTCCCAGAAATAGACGTTTTCTCTCTTTCATATTAAGAAGTTAAAAATTGGTGTCAGGATAATGAATTTGGAGAAGTCTTATCAATATACACGGACGTCTACGAGTCAGATTATTGAGTGAGTGTTTCGTGCAGTTTTAGTACGAGACCATGTTTTAACACTGAGTTTATATTTTTTCTTACTGAAGATGACAGTTTAACTGTTGAAATAAGTTATTAGTATACAACAAACTTTTTTCTATTTAGGGATTTTTATTACCTTTTTGATTATTCATTTAGCCAGTCTCCAACGTAATTTGCAATCAATTAGAATTATTACAAAAAAGTACCTTTTCGAAAGGCAAACCGAAATAAGTTCCTTTCAAAAATAACTTTTCCCTTTCACGAATGAATAAAATTTGACAGAAATTACGAAGGTTCGTAATTACGGAATTAATTTAATGATTTAAGATTTGGGACGTTAAACATGTGTTCTTGTTAATACATTGCAGACTTATAGCGTGCAGCCATAAAAATGAAGAAATACCGCTAGAGTAAACCGGCCGAATATATGTTTTAATAACAACGATTCATTCCTACGTTTCTTATTTCTCTATCATATTTCGCAAGTAGTAATATAAATGTCAGTAAAAGGTTATTTTTTTGTGTAAAGATTTTCCTAATATAATTTAGAAGCCAATATATTTTCTGAACACGCAATTTAAACCTTTCGCCTGTTGGGATTGTCTTTTGAGAGCACGAGCTACCCTCGTTCCCCACTTTTTGTTCGATATATTCCGTAAACTCCGGATACGATGACGTTAGGTACACAGAGAAGTTTATTTACGTCTGCTTGCTACTCTCGACCTGCGATGTGTACACTGGCACCCGTATTTATTGCTCGAACTTTGTTAGATTCAATATTCCGTCGATGTAAATCATGTCCGTATGTGACTTTCGAAGTAATTTCTGTGCGAATGAAACTGGAATGAAATCAATTTTTTTTTACTTTTCGCCATGTCTCGCTTTGTTTGCAATTTGGTGTGATAAATAGGAGCAGTAATTAGTTTTTGCTTTTGACAAAAGTTGAAAAGGAATATTCGGATGAATGCAAAATCCTCGATATTACTTTTTAATTATAATAATTAATGTTACTGTCAAACAGATACATACATAGTGTATACATACATGGTGTGTTTGGTTTTTGACGTTAAAATCTAGATCTACATTTCTGTGCTAGTTTTACCGCGGATTAGGGTACGACATTGTGATTAATTATGTGCTGATGACGACAACTTAGATTTCGAAAAGCGTTAAAGACTATTTTGAGGAATAGTTGTACGTTACGTTTGTTCTAGGCAAAAGGTTTCTAGGAAGACAAAAAAGGGTCTTTTTTCCTATATATCGATAGTTAGACAAATAAATTTCTTCTTGGAATTAACTCACAAGCATTGAATTTTCATAGTAATATTCCTGTTTAGCTAGAATCGAATTTAAACTAAAAGACAATTTAAATAACGATAAAAAGATTATGTACATACAAGTATAATTAATAATTATATTTTTAAAATATATTTTATTAACCCTCTTTCTATTATATGTATGCAGTATAATGCGGTAAAATACATTAAACAGATTACTAGGTATAGTCGAACCAAATAAATTTGACGAATGAAAAAAATAGGCACTTCGCCCACTGTGAACGTTTGATAGTTGTGTTCTTGTTCCATTGATTGCAGTTTGTTTGTGTCTTAGATCAAATCTGTAGACAGTAACATTAATCTAGTGTAATTACATTTAATAAAATGATTAATAAGTGTTGAGAGTTGAATATGTCTGCTATGGTTACAACTGATTTCCTATAAATAAGTTGTCAAATTTTGACATTCATAAAATCAACGGAGATAAGAAAGTGAATTTTTGTAATAAACCAGTGCATATATTATATATATATATATATAATATATAATATATTTTTATATTAAAATAGTATAAGCGTATGTTATTGTTTGTAGATTAATTACATATTATTTTTCTTTTTAAAATTTTTTCTGCGACTTAATTGATTCGTCATTTCAATAATAGAAGCCCTTATCTATGTATAACATATCTAAATATCTTCCTACAATTACTCGTCGTGTATACTTAACTTTCTTCCTTTTATCTATAAGCATACAATATTATTTACTTTTATGTGTATATTAGATTTATGTATTAACTCGCAAGTTTACAATCTCGTTTATAATTCATTTGGTATCAAGAAGATATATATCATCAGTGCATTCAATGATAATTAAGTAAACTAATTGTTTCAACTTTTTAGATTTTCTAATGCTACATTGCAACATTTGTCATGTAGAGCAGATAGTAATAAATTAGTGTTAAGTTCCAACAGTTTAAGCAATATAAAACTTTGTAATTTTGTACAGTACATTTAACTTAATAAAGTAGTTTAAGTAACAAGTGTGTTTCAACCATCGAAATCCATTACATTTTTGAAAAGAGCATGAAGAAAAACTGGATTTCCAAAAAATCGAATTTGGACCAGTTATTAAGTACTTATTTTGGAAAGGGTTATCGGGTAAAGCAATTCTTATCAATATGATAGAAGCCTTAAGAGAGAAACATCAAATGTCAAAGATGAGCACTGATCTGCAAGATCAATTGCCGTTTCATTATATGATTTTAAGATCGACAAATTGGAATCTAACGTAGCGAAAGCGTACTATTTTTGCTAGATAAAGATTGACCATCCACTCTATTCTTCGGATTTAACACCGTCAGACTGTTATTTTTTCAAAAACGCAAAAAATATCTGATTGATAAAAGATTTTCGAGAAGTGGCGAAGGCATATCTACGTGGAGGAGTGGTTTGCGTCATTTTTTTTATAAAGAAAATGAGACCAAAACCCGACATTTTTTTGTTTTGTTTTCTTGTAGGCACTTCCTCTTTCAGAATGGGAGCTATCGCAATTAAAAGATAAATATTTTTAAAAATATTTCTCTTTGAGCAATTTAATTAATAATGGAATTTCAATCATTTTTCAATAACTTTCCGGTAACATTTGAGTACCTGCCTGATTTATTGATAAAAAGCGGCTTTAAATAATTTTTACGGTTTCTAAGATCACGAAGTTATTTTCATTTAAACGAACGAAAGAAGTAGGACTTTGAGATGAATGAGTTCAATTCCCCCTCAGCATTCGTCGGATTTTCATCGATATTTGCGGTTTTTCATTATTCTGATGAAATACGATACTTTTTTATTGTGTGGATTTTCTTCCTTTGGTTGCTCCTAAAAAAAAGTTTGCCCGTATTCAAACAACTAATATAAAAGTAACAATTTGTTCAATCGCCAAATTGATTTCGTAAATACATAAAAAAAAGAAAAGACTTTTAAAAATTGAGAAGTATTCCATTATATTTAGAATGGAAACACAATGGAATTACTTTTTAAATTTTAATTACAATTTTATCATAAATGAAGTACGTCTTATGATAAACAGATACTATCTAGTTGAGTTACATTGGAAGGTCAAGGGCGGAGTAGTCACAGATGGGTGGGAGTCTAGAGGGTTTAGTATGCAACGTTGTAGGCGGAGATTATATTAGGTGGTGATAGAAGAGACCTATCTCATGTTTTCATGTCGATACAAAAAAATATGACCGGTTGAAATCTATGGCGTTTTTGACCTCATAAATAGTTATTAAAAATTAGATAAATATTGAAAATTAGTATTTTCTGCTATGCTATCGTTGATTAAACTCACAGAAGTTAATTAATTTCTGTGATTTTAATTAACGACGGAATAGCCACAAAATACTAATTTTCATTAACTTCCCATCGTAAAGAGCTTAATTATATATTTATATGTAATTATATAAGTATCGTTTCCTAAAATAAAATCTAATTCAATTTTATAAACAGTGTTGCAAAACGTATAAATTTTCAAATCAAAATTTCTTAGGAGATTTATCTAAATGATCAGAAATCTTTATTTATGTGTTATCAGGTTGTTACATATGAAATGTCCGATTTTGTAAGGAATAAAAAAAAGTCTAAATTTAAAAAATATAAATATTTATTCTGCAAAATAGTCTCCATTTATATCAATAGTTTGCTGCCAACGGCCTGGAAGCTGAAAAATTCCCTTTGAAAAGAAATCTAGGTTTCGACGGCTCACATATTGCTCAAACACTGCTATTACAGACTCCCGGTCAGGGAAGTCCCTATTTTTTAAGGGATTGTCTAAACTTCGGAAAAAATGAAAATCAGTTGGCGAAAGGTCAGGTGAATAAGGTGGGTGAGGGAGAATTTCGTAACCAAATTCCGAAAGCTTTTGGATTGTCTGTCGTGCAACATGAGGTCTTGCATTATCATGAAGAAGTATGGGTCTATGTTAATTGACTAGTGAGGGCTGCAAGCTGCTCAATTTTCCATGCATAGTTTCCAGTTCGGCACAATAGGACGCTGCCGTGATGGTTTCACCAGGTTGTAAAAATGAATAGTGAATATTACCCTTACTGGTCCACCATACAGTCACCATAATCTTTCGCGGGTGATGCTCGTGCATGCTGTCTTGGTGCTTCACCTCGATCTATCCATTATCCTGACCGTCTCCGATTATCATAAAGTATCCACTTTTCGTCACAAGTTACCACTCGATGGAGAAACGGTTCAACTTTCTGTCGATTAGCCAAAGAGGTAGCCACCTCTATTCGACGGAGCTTATTGGCTTCCGTTAACTGGTGCGGCACCCATCGATCGAGTTGCTTCACTTTGCCAATAGAAGAAAGGTGACGACTAATGGTGGCAATGGACACTTGAAATGTTTCTGCAAGGCTACGCGCTGTTGTCGACGGATTACTTTCAACTTCTACACGCAGCTCGTCGTCATTAACCGTGCTACGCGCATATCCACGAGGCTCGTTTTCCAAATCAAAATTTCCCTCGCTGAATTTTTTAAACCATCGTGCGTTCATTACACGTGGTTTCACCGAACGTCTGATTAATTTCTCGCGTTGCTGCAGCTGCATTTAATCCCTTTTTAAATTGAAAGAGGTAAATTGCCCGAATATCTCTTGCCGACAGCATTTCCATAGGCGAGACAAGGACAGGTGTATTAATCTTTCCAAGAAATGGAACAGGTACACACTTCAAAATAAATACCCTTTTCTACAAATACAATAATAATTTTCACCAAAAACATACACGTCTTCACACAGGTGCGATTTAGTTCAGACTGAAGGAAAAAACGGACATTACATTTGTAACAACCTGATATTTTTATTTACCTACCGATTCCTTTTCTGTTAAGTTCATGTAGTCTATAACATTTACTAGTTAAGATTTTATAATTTTATAACATTGTATTCATAGATATATGTATGTATGTAGAACTATTGTGTTATAGGTCTTGAAGGTCCTGGTCTCTTCTATTGTTTACCTAAGTCTTTTTTTTTCGTATGACTGGTGTTTCTCTTATCATCTCCATATCATTCATCGTTGCATGTAACCATTTCTTTTTAATCCTCCTCTTTTCCTTTTATTGCCCTCCATAAGTATCTTTTTAATATGCTGTAACATTCCATTCGTATTTCACAACCATTTTATTTTTGAGATTGCATCTACTGGGTATATAGTATGTTGACTCTTTCTGATTTATTTTTTTTCCAATTGCCTTCTTCAGTTTTTCTCTATGTACAAATTTTGTAAATATTTTCGTTTCCAAATTTTTAGTCAGAATTCATACGTGAAGGTTGTCATCGTTCCATAGATTGCTTTTCGTATTGCTTTTGCTCTCAGTATATTTTTCAAAACACTTGTTGCTTCATTTCTCTTAGCTATACACGTTTCTTTATCGCGGCTTTTCTTTAGTGAGGCTGATCACAATTACTAACCTAAGACATCCAAAGCCGCATGGCCATCGTCGACCTACTTAGCGTTGTGCCCCGATCATATACTTTAATTAAAATAATTGAATCGATTTCGGTTCAAGTATAAACAAGAAATCAATTTCAAATGAAATTAAATTAATTACAGTATTTTAAAATGTTATTAGTACCTTAAAAGAAGTGTGATGATCTCGAACACTTCACTATAAAATTGAATTAATTAAAAGATCTGCGAGAAACGCAGACGGTTCTCTTCTAATCAACCTATTCTCTGCCTTATATATATATATATCTCCTGTTCCGCATCTTATTGGAGGTATATGTGCGCAAAACCAGAGCTATTCAGACTAAGCATGTGGTGGAATACAAGTCCCATGCAATAAAGAAAACGTTGCAAGTTTTGAAGTGCATGAAAACATCTCAATACATTTATTCGAAGCAAGATAGTCGATTAATCGTCACATTAGATTTTTATGCTTTTAAATTAGTAGAATAATTTTGACTATAACTAATGTCAATTTAATAAGGTCATCGTCATCTTCATCAAGCATTCTAAACTGTTATTAACTTAAAAAAAGGAATGTCGCCGTACTTTTTACCTAAAATATTAAATCTCGGAATTAAAATTACGTTAAAAAAATTAAATATTCTATAGAGAACAGTACGCAAAATGCACTGTGAAAGTGCATTCCTCACGTTCTACAATTCTTGGTTATTTCGCGGAGTGAATTAATATATGCAATTTTTTAAAATATTTCCAACGACAATATAAAGAATGCTGTTGTAAGTGTAAACAAACTCACGTGCTATTTGAACTGCACACTTACACACCATTGGTCTTTTTTTAAAATGACATACAAGAGCTCCCTATCTATATTGATATCGCTACGGCTCGACTTAAAAATATAGAGCAGCAACTGCGAATTAGATCATAAACCTTTTTGTGGTAGCAATTGTATAATACATCTACATAGAGATAAAGTTTTTATTAAAATTTTACACGTTGAATTAATGTATATTAGCGTATTACCTGTGATTTGAGTACCTTACTACATTTTCCTACATTCGCTTGTTGTTACATATTGCTTGAATATTTTTACATAAATATTTATTTTTAAATACACATCGTTCATAAGTACATATATGCACTTTATACGGGGTTAGGAAGTCCTATTCAATTTACGCCTGTTTGTCTACTACTGGCCAATCAATAGTAAGCGACAATTTACCTATATACAAAATGAACAAATATCCAATTATGCATCACTCCAGCGCCCTCGCCATCGCTCTGAATAGATCTAATTACATACCTATGAATGGATATCAATGCATTTGGTTAGGTATGCACGTATTGGTGATTGAATACGAACTTAATCTACTTTATAAGTTTCTGCGAACTGTTATTAACTTTTCTATTATATACTAGGAACATACAGTTCCTGCCATTTTCAGTAAAATGTTTGTTTTTGTGCGCAATTTATTTTAACGGCCTCAATTTTCAAGTTTATAATTGCTGATTATCATTGCCGATTTCTTGTTTGATTATTTAATTTATGTAAAAAACTGCTAGATTTAATTAAATTCTCTTTCACGTCTTTCGGTTTCCGGCATCCAGTGTATAACCGCGATCGTCCATTTATTATTCTTACACTTAGCTGTAGGTTTGACGTTGTTCATTTTAGTAGTGCAACTGTAGACTTATTTTTTTTATATTCAACTTTTCATTGCTTGCTGCACTCACTCCAGTATCCTAGAACTTTGCATCAGATTGTTGATGACCTGTGTCTGTGTCTTTTTTGATCCAATAAATTCATCTTCACAGAGAAAATGTTTTGCTGTTTTTGGTCCTTCTCTACAAAGCCCGATCTCATCTAAGTCTTCTTCTTAGAGATAATGGTTTGGCAGCTTTTATATGACTTAAACCACCTAATTCCGTCTTTGGGATTAGATGTTTTCTTAACTATTTTTTGCTTTTCCTATCTTTTAAGTAATTTCGAATATCTGTCTTTCTCTTTGCTATTATTGCTTGTTACATTATATCAGTGTATCATTGTTGCCCAACTATGACGATAATAGGTTACTATGGAAATAAAGTATTCTGCAAAGAGCCGCTATTTTAATTTCAGAGGAATGTCTTTGCTTTTGAGAACGTAACGTATCTTAGTCTGTCAGACACCATGCTGGTCATCTCTTTGTGCATTCACGTTACTTATATCAAAAACTAGGATTTCATTTAATTTTTTAACACAAAATATGGCATTACTACGTTTATATCTTGTTCTCTTTAATAAACTTGAATCCTCTGTTTTTATGTTTTTCTGGCTTCACGAATTTCTTTCAGCAAGAGAAACGTCTACTTAATAATAACAAAACTCAAATTAGCTTCCATTTTTAATGTTCTTACATTATATTAAGTTCTTGGAGAGGACTATGGAACCTATTCCACGACGATTTTTCCAGATTTATTGTGGCCCAGCTTCAGCTTCAGGATATTCATCTTCAATTTTTCGGTTTTCTCTTTTACTTGGCAGAATCTACATATTATCTCTTCTTTCAAGCTAATATTCACATATTTTTTGAGCTTCAAATGCCTCAGAATTTATAAAATTATTTATAAGATCAAGTCATTGCATTTATTCAAAATAGCTATTGTTGGAAATCAAGCCTTTTCATAAAAATTTATAAAATGTTTTTGTAATTCTATGAAACAATAGACATTTCGCTTATACATATTTATTCATTTACATTATGGCTACCTTCCTTATTTATCTGACAATGGTAAATATTAGATATATAGGACAAATATTATTTTTTATGTTCGGATGTACAATTCTAAATAATCGTTATTTATAATGCAAAAAAACGTTTCTAGCAGAATAAAGTGTGACAGTGTAGTCAATTTACTAATTTCTTAGACGTTTACATTTATCCAGCTGAATTAGCATCAAATATGACTTTGCAACCTTTGCCAACCTCTTGTGTTAACTCAGTTTCGAGTTCTGACTGTATTCCGGTCCTACGCTCCCTTGTTGTATTGTATATTACTTGGCGACACCGTTTTCCAATTCACCTTTGGCACTGTATTTCTTGGCCGCCTATAAAATATTCCTTTCAGTCCCATTATTCAACGAGTACCACCATTTCGTGCTAATTAAATTTTATTATGAAGTTTATTTGAATTAAAATAGCGGAGAAATATCTATTTATAGATCTTACGGAAATGTAGTGTATTTAATTTATTTGTACATCCATAATCGATTAGTAAAAAATATTTTAGAAACCTTGACAAGAAACGTTTTATATAATTCGAAATATTCTCCTTTAGTAGAAACATTAGGTTATTGTTTAGTTGAATAATTTTTGGGTTTGCGAACGTTTGCAGATTGTTTTATTTGTCGATAAAAGAAAATGTATTATTAAGTAGGAAAAAAAGGAGCATTACCGAACTATCTTTTATTTCAGTTCAATAGACGATTGGAAGTAACTAGAACCATTTGTGTCGTTTACGGAGAGACCGTAATTGGGGAGAGTATAGCACAGAAATGGTTTTCTAAATTTAAAGAAAGTTATTAGGACATAAGCGATTCTCAACGTTCAAGAGAACCATCGGATTCCATTATAATGGAATGTAATTAATGGATATATCAACCTGATATAATGACTTGCATCTTCAAAAAATGTAGCAAATGACTTTTTATATCGTTGATTGCAATGGTGTTGATTATTCATCCTTGACTGTTGAATATGTTCTACTGATACAAACCTGTTGTCCTTCTTCGTTAAATGCAGTTTAGAGAAGAATCTAGACATAGAGATCTGGCGAATACGGAGCATTTGGAAGCTAAAACTCTTGATTTTTAGTCAAAAAATCAATGACAATTGCGATAAATAAAAATGTTTGCTTTTGATTTTCTCTTTTTGTATTCTATTGTTTCTCTTGTATTTTATACATATTCTAATAAATTCTTTTAAATTAGTGTATATTATCACCGTTAATGGAGGGAAGATGGGGTATAAATATTTATTTAAACGATTTACGAGTCGAGAGATTATTCGACAAAACAAAAACGAACATTTCCGCCGATTTTTCCGCGCAAAGCATTTTAACAAATTGCTGCGCATCAAGTTTAAATTTTACGATTGAAAAATAGGCTCATATAGTCCAGTCGACGCCGATGAACATCCTTGACGCATTTGCAAATCTCCTCGTGCTAGTGAGTTTCGCGTCTAATGAACTCGAATTTACCAAGTTAAATTGACCTCTCGGTTTGTTCGGAAGACGCGGGGCTGGCGATCCGACGGAGAGATGCTTTCGCGAAACAAAGGAACTGTCTGCCCACTGACTGATTTATTGTTTTTCCGGAGGCTCATCGACACGATAAGACTTTAATTCAGCGTAATCTCACTTTCTTTTCAGTCTGCTTCTGAAATTGTTAACGATTTTAATATTCATTACTCGCTACTTTTTTTATTTCGTTTTTGAAAAGGTCGCTCGTAAATTGTAAAATAAATGCAAATGTCCCGGGCGAAACCCTCTAAATTCATTATTTATTAGTTGGAATTCTTTTTCTCATTAGGCTATGTTTTCAGAGCATTTCATTTTGCTTGTATATCCTGTAATTCATTTTGTTAAATTAAATATAAAGTATTTTCATCTTCGTGTTTTTTTATACAAAAATCATTGCAGTTTTATTTCATTTGCTTTTGTAAATGTATATTACGAAGAGATTCTGAAATACCATAGAATTTTACGACGGGTTTCATTAATAATACAATCTTCATTGTTATACTCCTCGAAACCCGGAAGAAAATTGTTCTCAAGGGTACTATTTTGAGTATACATTTTATTCATTTTTAGTACACAGTTTATTTACAATTACAATAAGATGAAGTTAATTATAAGTAAACTTTAGTTGTAATATAGCTGTGTATAAATTATTTTTTAAATAAGTTGCTTGTAATGCAAATACTCAGCGAATATATTTTATCGTAAATACGAGGATGGTCCCATAAGTACCTGGCCTGATCTAGAGATGGCGGTAGTTGTTTGAAAAGTATCACTGTATTAGAAAGTACACAATCTCTAAAGCATATGTTTCAAGTTTGAAGACGCCACGTTGTTTAGTATTTGTTTGGCAGCCATCAATAGTGAACGTTTTCAGTGAATTTGTCAAAATTCAGAAAATTGGTCATCGTTACGTTACGGCCTCAGCCCAACCGATATACAAGCTGAACTGGATTCTACTCTGGGTGAGTCTGCTCCTTCGTTTGTAACAGTGAAATATTGGGTAGCAGAGTTTAAACAAGGCCGTATATGCTGCCAAGAGTGGTCGACCAAATGGGGCGACTACTCCAGAAATGGTGAAGAAAATCCACAAAACGGTACTGGATGATCGTCGACTGAAAGTGCGCGAGCTAGCAGACATAGTGGGTATTTCAAAAAGTGCAGTACATCCCATATTATCTGAACATTTGGACATGAGAAGGCTGTATGCAAGATGGGCGCCGCGTGTCGTGAGTGTCGTGAAGATGTTTCAATTGAGTCTTTAGCGAAGTTTCACAGCAACAGCGCAGAATTTTTGCGCCGTTTCATAACCATGGATGAAACATGGGTCCATCACTTCACATCTGCGACAAAAGAACAATCAAAACAATGGACTTAAAAGGGAGAACCGGCTCCAAAGTAGGCGAAGGCAGTTTCATCTGCAAGCAAGGTCATGGTATCGGATTTTTAGGATGCGCGTGGAATACTTTTCATTGACTATCTTGAAAAATGGAAAAACTATCAACGGCGAGTATTATGCGAACTTATTGCAACGTTTTAGCGACGAAGTCAAGCAAAAATGGCCGCATTTGACTAAGAAGAAGGTGTTGTTTCATCAAGGCAATGCACCAGCTCACAAATCCTTATTGCAATGGCCAAACTTAATGAATTAAAGTTTGAATTGCTACCTTATGCACCCTATTCGCCAGATTTAGCCCCCTCGGATTAATTTCTGTTCCAAAACTGGGAAAAAATGGCTCAGTAGTCAAAGATTTTCCAACGATGAAGAAGTGATGTCGCCAGTTAATGGCTATTTTGAGGAGCAAGACAGCTCTTATTATAAAAAGGGTATCGAACTTATTGGGCATCGCTGGGAAAAGTGTATAGAGTTGAAGGGAGAATATGTTGAAAAATAAATATACTTCTTTCCAAAATTTTTGTGTTTTCTATGGGTCGGGTACTTCTGGGACCACCCTCGTATACAATAAACCTTTATATTTTACACATCTGTATTTATATTTTAGCAAGAAAGTTTTTGTTAGAGCATCTTAAAGAATTTGTTTTGGGACGAGTACCATTGAACCAGCAATTGAATTTACTAATGTTATAATGTAATTTTAATGTAAGGATCTTGTCCGTAATTTTGCCATAAAACCGGGCTTTACTACTCACAAAGGGTTCGATCAATAGAAATGGACTTTAAGCAACTTGAAATGGTAGCACCCCCTATTTTTAATTTACGTACAATGTTCAGTTCTGTATTTATCGTTTGAAGTGTTTCAATCTGTAAATATATTTGTAAATAAATCTTATACATAGAAATTAATGAAGTATTGCGAGTGTCAGATTAACTTATGGTACAGAAATCATCGTTCAAAATAGGAGGAATAATTGTATTTTTATGAACAAATTTTTTATATGTTTAACTGGACAAATGTAGCTTCCCGACAGGAGTGGTCCATCATGTAGGGAGAGAGGTTACCCATGAATAAAGTTTCGGTACTACAGGTCATGGTTTTCACTGAAAATACTTCGCATATACATGTAAAATAAGATTTTAGGAATCGAGAAGGAGGAATGGAGAAACGAAAATATGTATTCGTGAGGCTTTCAATAATAAGAATATACTGAAAGGAGCGTATCCTAGTAAAGTATGGTTTAATTATAAAGGCACTTTTATATTCTATTCTTCGTGTATTATAATACGGTTGTTTCGATGTATTTATCTCCACTTTTCTTCAGGGCATTTTAAATTAATCTGTATGCACGTATGTTTGCATTTATATTATTTTATTTTACTATTGAACACAAACTTGTTGGACAAGTAAAGTAATATTATTGATATATATTATATCCATTTAGGTAGTACATACTAAATTATTTTCTTTTGTTTCAGGTAAGGAATTAAAACGAAATCATAATATCGGAGCAAAACTTTTAAATACCCAAGTTCGTAAGTTATCTGTATATACTGTTAAGGAAACTGTCTGCTTTGAAAGCTCTATGCAATTGAAATAAAACACACAAATGTTTTAAATAATTTTATTTTGAATAGCCAACTGTTCGGTATCTGGAGCTACGTGTGCATATAATTCTGCAAGTATAAATATACTCAACGTGATAAGCTTAAGTCAAGAATGAAACGATCAGATTTCCAAGAAATTTTATTAACATTAATTTGAAAAAAAATCAATAATGTGTTTGGCGACACCGTACAATTAACAGAAACTCCTGTACCTGCGTGGCTGCAAAATAAGATGGTCGATGTCTTTGGTGGATTAACTGTGCCAGAGTTTGTGGAGGATGGTTCAAATTGGTCAACTTCTCCCCATTATGTCCCACACATGTTCGATGGGATTTAAATCCGGTGAACGGGGTGGCCAAAAACATTAACGACA
Organism: Dermolepida albohirtum; assembly: GCA_031893035.1. Lineage (NCBI taxonomy): Eukaryota > Metazoa > Arthropoda > Insecta > Coleoptera > Scarabaeidae > Dermolepida > Dermolepida albohirtum. The sequence continues at coordinate 61,972 of JAVIWB010006346.1, read as the reverse complement.
GCTTCTCGTAGAAAGTCCATAGTACGACGAGCAATATGTGGACGCGCGTTGTCTTGCTGAAAAAGGACGTGTGGACGGCCATCTAGATCTAGATAAGGCAATAAAGTGGTTTGTAGGACGTCATCAACATAACGCGCAGCTGTCATACTGCCCCGAATAAACAGAAGAGGTGATCGGCTTCCATATGTAATAGCCCCCCAAACCATTACTCCAACAGTCCTGTGCACATGCCTCTCAACAGCAAATCCAATATCACGTCGCTCTCCACGACGGCGTCTTACCCTCTGACGGCCATCATGCATGCCTAGGCAGAATCGCGATTCGTCGCTGAATACGACATTATGCCACTCTGCTTCCCAATGCTGCCGTTTTCTGCACCAGTCCAAACGTTGACCACGATGTTCTGCAGTCAAAGGAAGGACTAATCGTGGACGGTATGAAGCAAGTCCAAAAGCTCGAATGCGGCGATATAATGTTCGCATACTGACAATGCGACCTTCTACACCAAACCATTGGTCACAGAGTTGGCGCGTAGTAGCAAAACGGTCTCGCAGAGCTAGTAGTCTGAAGTGCCTGTCTTGACGCTCTGCGGTACGCCTCGGTTGACCTGTTGGTCTGTTTCGTGTTCCTCTACCTTCTTCTGTCCACACCCTACACACACGCATTACCGTCATTGCAGTGTTTTGCCGTGGCCACCCCGTTCACCGGATTTAAATCCCATCGAACATGTGTGGGACATAATGGGGAGAAGACTGACCAATTTGAACCATCCTCCACAAACTCTGGCACAGTTAATCCACCAAGTTCAAGTTGCTTGGAACGAGGTGCTACAAGCAGATATCGACCATCTTATTTTGTCGATGCCTAGACGTGTACAGGAGTGTCTACAGCTACGGGGTCGCCAAATACATTATTGATTTTTTTTCAAATTAATGTTAATAAAATTTCTTGGAAATCTGATCGTTTCATTCTTGACTTAAGCTTATCACATTACCAAAAAATCACGTCCAGGAAACTATTCCTTCTAGGTGTAACACTTCTAATGTCATTGAGTATATAACAGTTCAAATACTAAATCGAAAAAAAAAAAACAGTTTAAATCGTTTTATACGGACAAATATAAGTTTAAATACGTACGCAAAGTGAAAAGTCCTTGGCACAGAGATGGCGTTACAATTAACAGAAATTTATGTTTCCTGCGTGGCTGCATGTGTCTTTAGTTCATATGAAAACTTTCAACTTGTTCTCTCAAGTACTTTGTTTGCTAGAATTTTTGTAGTAGACGTCATGCGTATTATTTTTTTAAATAGATAAACTTGAATATCGTGCTGTTATAAAATTCTTTGTTTTGGATGGTTCAACCCGTATGGAAATTCATCCGAAGTTGACAAAAGTGTACGGGGACTCTGCTCCTTCGATGTCAACCGTTAAAAAGTGGGCACGTGAATTTAAACGTGGTCGTACGTCCCTCGAAGATGACCCACGTGAAGGACGGCCAAAAACCGCAACCACACCGGAAATCATCGAAAAAGTACATGATATTGTGTTGGACGATAGGCGAGTGAAAGTGAGTGAGAGCTAAGGCTGTGGGGATATCGGAAGAAAGGATGCGAAACATTTTGCACAAAGAATTAGAGATGAGAATGCTCTCCGGAAGATGGGTGCCGCATTTGCTGAATGTCGATCAAAAGCAAATGCGCAAACGATTTTCGGAGCATTCTTTGGATCGATTTAACAAGAATCCGACCGATTTTGTGCGGCGATTTGTTACCATGGATGAGACTTAGGTCTACCACTACACGCCAGAAACGAAACAGCAGTCGAAGCAGTGGGTGGAAGCAGGTGGTTCAGCGCCAAAGAAAGCGAAGTCGATCGCATCTGCCGGAAAAGTCATGGCCTGCGTGTTCTGGGATGCAAAAGGAATCTTGTTAATTGATTAACTTGAAAAAGGCAGAACAATTACAGGCACATATTACTCTAACCTTCTTCACCAGCTGGATACCAAAATTCGCGAGAAGAGGCCTGGTTTCAAGAAGAAAAAAATCATTTTTCATCAGGACAACAATAATAATATACATACAACGCATAATATACATAAAATATATTCCAAATAAAATAAAATATTTTAATTTTAACATTGTTAAGTCTTTAAAATATACCATAACAAAAATCTCTACCTTTACTAGAAAAGCAGAAAATGTAGAAAATATTTTCACGTTAAACTGATAAATTAACTGAATCTTTATTCTAATTAAACCCATTAAAACTTTTACTTCTCAGTTCTTGCATATTCAGTACTTCGCCCCAGTTTATTATTAAAGCGTGCAGTTGCTGGGTAGCCAGACGCATTATTAACTTTTAGTTCTTTTTGCTGACTAGTTTCATGTGATTTTTTTCGCAGAAGTAATCGTTTTTGAATAGCGCAGCTTACAGTTTTAATTTTAGAAGAAATATTGCGCTTTTTCCTATGTCGCCTTTAGAGTAGATTAATAGGCAAATTTTCTAAGCGTGGTATTCTATTTAGGTTTGATGCATACTTTATTATCTAAAAAGAGAAATTTTGTTTTTTATATTGTCTTTAACTGTCTCTCCAATGATAAATATTTATTGTTTTTGTCTAAGGTGACGCAAAAGTCCTCACATAGTTTTCTTTCACAGTAACTGCGAATTGGTCCTGTTTGTTGATTATATTTATTTAGACGATCAAATTTTTTTCCATTAAGTCACGAAAATAATATTGGTCAAGCGGCTCCGGCAAAAAAATTGATTCACGACAACAATTTTTTCATATTTTCAAATATTCAGTTTTGGAGGTAGGTCTGGTGCATCTAGGATTCCCGGTTGTCTGCGTCTTGGCGATGAGGAAATTACGAATCCCCGTGAAATTGTTGATGCCTTCGCTCGGGTTTTTTCTGATGTTTTCCGTCCGGGCTCTGTTCACACAGGCACCGAATCGTATAATCTATGGTTTAACTTATTGTACCTGACACCATTCACATTGAGTGATGTTCTTCAGAGTATTAATGTACTCAGGGCTGATTTTGCGTCGGGTCACGATGGACTTCCTAGTTTTATCATTAGGGACCGTGCTTCAGTTTTGTGCGAACCACTTGCTGTTATATTTAATTTGGCCATGACGACTTCAACTTTTCCCGATGTCTGGGAGATCACTAGAATCGTTCCTGTTTTTAAGAAAGGTGATCGTTGCTCTCTCCATAATTATCGACCAATTAGTATTTTGTCTAATTTTGCTAAGATTTTTGATTATATTCTCCACCGAAAACTTACTAAATGTTTGAAACCCTTTATTTCTCTGCAGCAGCATGGTTTTACTGCTGGTAGATCCACTGTTTCCAACTTAGTGGAAATAACACAATTTATTAGCGAGTTAATGGATAATAGACAGCAAGTGGATGTCGTTTATACTGACTTTGCTAAGGCTTTCGACACAATTAACCACTCAGTATTAGTTTCTAAATTATCCAGCTTTGGATTTTGCCATTATGTAATTGATTTGATCTCTTCATATCTACATAACAGAAGTTGCTATGTTTCGTATAATGGATTTTCGTCAGATGTATATACTGCTTCTTCTGGAGTTCCACAGGAATCCACTTTGGAACCCTTATTGTTTAATATTTTCATTAACGATCTGTTCAAATCACTTACATGTAATTCCTTGGCATATGCTGACGATTTAAAAAATTTTTCTAGGATAACATCCTATGACGATTGCCGGATACTGCAGCATAATCTTAATACAATTAGTGATTGGTGTGTGCAGAATGATATTATTATTAATGTTGATAAGTGTGCTGTGGTCACTTTTACTAAAAGCAATAATCCCCTTATTAGTCAGTACACCATTGATCACACTGTCATTCTGAGGAAGTCGAGAATTGTGGTACTTGGGGTCCTGTTTGACTCCAGATTGGAATTTACAGATCACATCACTACTATATGTGCTTCGGCGTCACGCGCTTTGGGTTTCCTTGTGCGTTCCTGCAGACATTTTAATAACATTACGGCTCTCAAGGTTTTATACTATGCTTTTGTCCGGACTAAGCTTGAGTATGCCTCGGTGGTATGGTATCCGTGCTGTATTTATCCAAGTTTGTTTCTGGAGAGAATCCAGAAAAGATTTTTAAAGTACTTATTTTACCGGCTTGATGGTACATACCCACCGAAGGGAGTTGATTATGAGGCGTTATTGGTCAGACACAGCTTCCAATCTTTGTCGTAGGGATGCTACCAGTGCGAAGTTTCTTGTTAACTTGATCAATAATGGTGTGGATGCCCCTTCTGTACTGTCTCAGGTTTCTCTATTGGTTCCTTCTCATTCCACTCGGTCTTTTGATTCCTTCGCTCTTTCGAGGGCCAGGACTAATGTTCTATTGAAAGCTCCACTTACCCATATGTGCAGGAATGCGAATAGGCTATTCCCAGATCCTTTTCATGGGTAATACTTTCGGTGGTTTAAGAGTGTGGTACAATTTCGGTTTCATATAAGTTATTTTTTTTTTGCCTATAAATATATTCTTAAGTTTTTAGTTTTCATTTATTATTAATATTGTATATTTTAATTTTTATATATATTTAAGTTAGTTTCATTTAATACTTGCACACTGTACATATTGTTTGATTTGTCCTTTAAATGGCTTTTCTGTTGGACAATAAAGATATTATTATTATTATTATTAAATATATTTTTATAAAAACGAATTCATTGAGTTATTAATTAAAAAATCATCTATGTTTTAAACATTATTTTAATATTTGTAGTAATTTTTATGTCACAGTTAACCTTATCTTAAAAACAATAAAAAAATATTTATTATAGAATTTATCGAAAATTTATAGAAAATGTTCATTGTTCCAATACATTTTTATCTGTACTCGTGTTCCTTCTCACCCATTAAAATTTTACAAATACGAAACTAACCGACTTTTCCGTTAGTAAAAATACCTTGCGGTTAGTTGTATGTGATTTCGTATGTTATTTATATTGCATGCAACAGGAAATTGTATTCTCTCTCTAATCGTGATAAATTAGCATTGCTCACTGGAAAACGTCATGCCGATGTAGAGAAAGAGAATTGAAGAATTTAGTACCAAATGGATTGGTCTCTTTCAAATTATTGTACGGATTTCAAAAATATTTGTATTCACTCATGCTCGTTGTTGATTACACATCATGTTGTTTATGTTTGTTTATTTAATTATTATTATTATCTGTACTGACATTGCTTTTTATGCAAGATACAGAAGGAAAAATATTGTTTATGCAAGGCTGGTTCAGTACATTTTTCGCATTTATTTAATGAATATATACCAAATATTGAAACAATTTATTAGAGATATAAATTTTGGATATTTATTTGAATATTTTATGTGTTTTCTGAATAAACTTATTTTTATATTTATTTCATATTTCAAGGAGAAATCGTGATAGGATTTTGGAATATTTACGGTTCCTAAATTGCCCTTTTTCTGTTACAATTCGTTTATTAGGCGGAATTAAGACTTAATTTAAAACATTATTAAATACAATTTATACAATTTATTTCTATATACGAGGGAGCGTTTTTATATTCGCGGAATGGGGGACAAGGGGTGGAAATAAAAAAACCAAATTACTTTTCTTTTTCAATATATTCACCTGCAAGACGGATACATTTTTCACATCTTTCAATTAATTTATTTATACCCTCATAAAAAAATGATTTCTCTTTATCTGCAGGTCTGGGCTGTAGGGTGGGTGATTCACAATTTCGAAGCCCACCTTATGCAGGGCAGCTAACGCAACGCGGCTCTTGTGGACGGGCGCGTTGTCGTGCAAAAGCAGAACACCTTTTGTCAATTTTCCCCGTCTTTTCTCTTTAATGGCTTCTTTTAGTCGCTCTAATATTGAAGCGTAATATTCTCCGATTATAGAAACACCTTTATCTTTATAATCAATCAACAATATTCCTTCCGAGTCCCAAAATACCGTTGCCATGAGTTTCCCAGCTGATTGTGACACTTTAAATTTCTTGGGAGGTGCTGTGCCCTTTTTATGCCACTGCATGGAGTCTTGTTTGGACTCAGGTTCATAATGATGAACCCAAGTTTCGTCTCCAGTAACAATTCCACTCAATACACCATCATTGTCTTCATTACAGAAGTCCAAAAATGCACGCGAACGCTCTACGCGCTGTTGTTTTTGCGGCGGCGTGAGCATTCTCGGCACCCATCTTGCGCTGACCTTAGACATGCCGAGATGATCGTGTAGGATTTTAAAAATTGTATCGGATACTCCAACCATTTCTGCGAGTTGTTTCTTCTTTAGTCGAGCATCTTCGAGTACAATTTGTTCAACTTTTTATATAAGTGCTGGTGTGGTTACCTCAATGCTCCTGCCCGGCCTCGGGTCGTCTTCAAGGGATTCCCTTCCTTGTTTAAATAAACTATGCCACTTGTACACCATGGTTTTTCCTGGACAAGAGTCGCCGTAAACCAATGACAGCTCATTAATTATGGTCGCGACTGATTTTCCTTGCCTGGTAAGGAACTTTATAACGGCACGATATTCGATTTTTTCCATATTTCACTTTTCACTCCTGATTATGTTACTTGGTTGACGATAGCTAAAAGACTAACTGTCTAATAATAATGAAACTTCGTATTTATACTAATCATAAGTCGCTGCACAGGCCACGCCCACAATGCGCATACTCACCCCTCTGCAACCCGCTCATTCCGCGAATATAAAAACGCTCCCTCGTATCTCCTCTCAATTAAGATTTTGGTCTTGAATATTATAATTTTGCTTTCTAATTTTCTCAAATAATTATTTAAATTTTATATTTATATACAGTGAAGGGAGATAATATTCATAAACTTGGCCAAATAAACGTAATTCTGAAATATCTTTTTGGATAAATACAGTTTTATTGTACGAATAAAGAAAAATATGTGTTACATGAAATTAAGCAAGCATTACGTAATATTATAACATCAGTTAAAGTTGTAATAAAAAGTATGACTTAAAAAAAAGAAATTCGAACATGGATGCAAAACTCAATTCATAGTATGAAGTAGGGAATGTCTCAAACGTTATAGGGAATCACTAACAGTATTGACGTGTAGAGTTGGAAATGTGAGCGTTCAATCAGCAACGCGTTTTTCGAAGAAGTGTAAGAGGTTTAGCAGATAATAAATGTAATAAACACCTACACGGACATACAAAGTGGATAAGATCGGTTAAATATTTAAGAACGTCAGGTGTGTTTCAACAGATTCTTCATGTAACCGTGTTCCTCCTGAGAAAGAAATATTCTTACATGCAGAGAAGGACCGTTCGAAATCTATTAACAAAATACTTGCATAATAAAAATTATCTTTATTAGTAATTAACGAAATCTTTACACACTATCGCCAAAAGCTTGCTTTAATCTGGTAAAATCTGAATCGTTCGTCAACAAACTATCCACTTTGTAATAACACTAACATTAAAAACTTGTATGTAGCTGTGTTTGTACAGTGTCCAATATTTGTATTGACTCTTATAATGATAACGAAGTATTTTGTAGTTTTTCAAGTGCTTCAATTAAGTTCCCGTTGGAAATGATGAGAGTAAGAAACGCTGTATCTAACCATGTTCCCCACCATGTAAAAATAGGCTGTGCGGACTCAGGGATGTCAGTACATTGTCTGTGAAATTCGCAAATACGTTTTGGGAATTTGGGAACACTACTTATATATGCGTTTTTAAACTGTATACACTGGATGACATAATCGTATAGTTTGCATTATAAGATTTAAAACGTAGATGTTACATATAACATGTAACAAGTTATCAAAGTTGTATAAGGGCGTAAACACTAAAAATTAGATTTTTGAGATTTCAAATGTTTTCATGGTATTTAGCACCTCTTTTGCAATAATTTCAGCAGTACATATTTCTAGTCTAGATTTATGCGGTTCCATTGTACGTACTATGACAATAAGAACCGAACTTTTTTTACGATCAGTCGACCCATCCACATGTAATCAGAGTTTTTTATGTGTTTAGTTCTGATATAATATTGTTTTTAATCTTATCGCGCACAGATGTTACATTCTTTAGTAAAGTTGTTCGACTAGGTAATTTCCACTTAAAAAATTTTTTCTAGAAAAAGCAAAATTCATTGTCTAATAAATTAAACGGTGGTTTACACGTAATTACAGTTAATTCTAAATCTAATATAAATTGGCTATGCAACTCAACCGCAATTTTTTAAAAATTTTGTGCTGTGCAGTATCCACGTCTTTCTTACATTCAATTTTATTCCGGACCATAATTATTTTAGCTCTACGTATTAAATCTCGAAATCCACCAATGAAGTTCCGTACTTTAAATTGATAGTAGCTTTTTTGGCGTACACGATAAAGATAATCGTATAAACGAGGTATATGCCCGGCCTGAAGAACGATGGTTGACTGACGGTCCCCTGACTATAACATTTGCTAAGCCACTTGCACTTCTTCAAAACACGTGTAATGGACCTAATGCTCGTAATGCCAAATTTGTTAATGTGTAACTCGGGAGTGAACCGGCTCTCAACGAGTCGTTCTTTACACATAACCACAAGGGGTTGCTTCATTATTATTTCGTGTGTAGATTTTCGATTTAAATTTGTTTTTACGAAACGTGATATTCTGACAGTTCTCTTGACTCACTTTCTATAAGTACATCACTATACAGCACTGGAGAAAAATTATAAGATTACTTAAAATACGAAACAGATAATGGAAGAGTTTCAGAACGTCCTCGTCTATACAATGAAAGAAATTCCTTGCGTTTATGTGTAACCGAATGTGGAACGTGACTATCATGCTATCCACAATAAATGTATCTGTTTCGTATACATATATTATAAAACAAATATATCTGCCTCGCTCTGATGTATTGCATAAAATCAATGATTCCTGAATTTTGCAGTACGTCGAATAGTTACAAAATTACAAAGAGAAAACGTAATTCGAACTTTTTGAACACCATTCGAAACTTGATACTCATACGTTATTATATATTGGGTCTGGGAAAAAGTTCGAACATTGGTTGCCGATAACTAAAGAACAACAAGTCACAGCGACACCACCGAGGGCTCGTTTTTTAGATGACCTTCCGAACGTTAGTTTGAGCGTAGAAACATTGTAATCGGTGCAGTGGTTGGAAAGTTATTCGCACTTGAAAATGGAGAAGAATATTTCGCTATAATATTATTATGATAAGGGGAAGAACGCTGCGCAGGCTTGTGATAAAATTTGTGCTGTGTACGGTGAAGGTACTTTATCGATTGCGCGGAAATGGTTCGCTCGCTTTCGTTCCGGAAATTTCAATGTGAAAGATGAGTCACGCTCCGGTCGTCCAATCACTGAAAAATCTGATGAAATTCTTGAAAAAGTCCAACAAGATAAGCATATCAGCAGTGTCGATATTGGCATGGAGCTAGGCATTGACCACAAAACTGTTTTGAACCATTTACACAAAGCTGGTTACAAAAAAAAGCTTGACGTATGGGTTCCTCATGAGTTGAGCGTGAAAAACATGATGGACCGAATTAACATCTGCGATGCGCTGCTGAAACCGAATGAAATCGAGCCGTTTCTGAAACGTTTAATAACCGGAAATGAAAAATGGATTACGTACGATAATCGGAAGCGTAAAAGATCGTGGATAAAGGATGGTGAGCACAAGCGTTCGCTAAGCCAACATACGCCAAAAAAAGTGATGCTGTGTGTATGGTGGGACTGGAGGGGAATCGTCCACTACGAGCTACTTCCAACTGGTCAGACGATTGATTCTCAACTCTACTGTGCACAACTAGAGAGATTACGCCAGGCGATTGAAAGAAAACGGCCCGAATTGATTAATAGGAAAGGTGTTGTCTTCCATCATGACAACGCCCGACCACACACTTCTTTGATCACCCGTCAAAAATTGAGAGAGTTTGGTTGGGAAGTTTTGATGCACCCACCTTACAGTCCGGATATAGCACCCTCTGACTATCATCTGTTTCGATCTCTGCAGAACTCTCTCAATGGAATTAAGTTGGTTTCAAAAGAAGCCTGTGAAAACTACTTGATTCAGTTTTTCGACCAGAAACCACAGAAGTTTTTCACCGATGGGATCATGGATCTACCAAAAAAATGGCGAAACATTGTCGATAATAATGGAGCATATTCGGTTTAAATGAATTCGTCCACGCGCCATGCGGGGACCAGTTGAATTTTACTGAAAAAACGCCACGAACTTTTTCCCAGACACAATACATTACATGCATTATGTGAGTGACTTAGTAAATACAATAGCACCGTTCTTTACGATGTTTGAATAAACAACAAATAGTTTTCCTTAATATAGCCATAATAATGAATGGCCTACTTAGTATTTGTATTTAATAAACATAGAAAGGAGCTGAACAAATATATAATGTTGACCGTTGGTTTATCACAGACTTATATATTTATTATCTTGCATACATAAATTAATGTGTATTACATGTTGGTGTACTAATTCTGTACGGCTCTACTGAACCACCTTACTGAAATGCGTCTTTACAAAGATCAAGAGCCGAAGAAGTGTAACCCTCGAATGAACAGAATTGCCCTTCACTAATGCGTACAAATAAATAATTCAGTAGTTGCTAGACAGTATTGTACTGTTGTAAGATAGATTTACCTGCTTATATATACGTGGGCAAGGTAAAAAGTTCTCGGCCTGACAATGAAAAACTGCGATTTAAATTTAAATGATTTTATTTTTCTATATAATCTCCCTTGAGTTCAACACACTCGGTCTAGCGTTTTTCTAACATCAATATTCCTTCCCGGAAGTGAGAGTCTGGAAGGCTGTCAAAATATTCTTCTACGGTCCTTTCAACGTCTTCATTGGATGTGAATCGCTTTCCAGAAACAAATTTTTTCAAATTTGGGAATAGATGGAAGCCTGAGGGTGCCAAATCAGGAGAATAGGGAGGATGGCCGAGCAAATCGTACCCCAAATCCCGCAATTTTCCCATCGCCAACGCACCCTTGTGTGCGGGTGCGTTGTCCTGATAAAAAATGATTTTTTTCTTCTCCAAACCAGGCCTCTTCTTGCGAATTTTGGCAACCAGCTGATCAAGAAAGTTAGAGTAATATGCGCCTGTAATTGTTCTGCCTTTTTCAAGGTAATCAATTAACAAGATTCCTTTTGCATCCCAAGACACACTGGCCATGATTTTTCCAACAGATGCGATTGATTTCGCTTTCTTTGGCGCTGAACCACCGGCTTCCACTCATTGCTTCGACTGCTGTTTCGTTTCTGGCGTGTAGTGGTGGACCCATGTCTCATCCATGGTGACAAATCGCCGCCCAAAATTGGTCGAATTCTTGTTAAATCGGTCCAAAGAATGCTCCGAAAATCATTTGCGCATTTGCTTCTGATCGACATTCAGCAAATGCGGCACCCACCTTGCGCAGAGCTTTCTCATCTCTAATTCTTTGTGCAAAATGTTTCGCACCCTTTCTTCCGATATCCCCACAGCGTCAGTTATCTCTCTCACTTTCACTCGCCTATCGTCCAACACAATATCATGTCGATTAAGTAAAATCAACACTTGTATATTGGGTCTGGGAAAAAGTTCGTGGCGTTTTTTCAGTAAAATTCAACTGGTCCCCGCATGGCGCGTGGACGAATTCATTTAAACCGAATATGCTCCATTATTATCGACAATGTTTCGCCATTTTTTTGGTAGATCCATTATCCCATCGGTGAAAAACTTCTGTGGTTTCTGGTCGAAAAACTGAATCAAGTAGTTTTCACAGGCTTCTTTTGAAACCAACATTCCATTGAGAGAGTTCTGCAGAGATCGAAACAGATGATAGTCAGAGGGTGCTATATCCGGACTGTAAGGTGGGTGCATCAAAACTTCCCAACCAAACTCTCTCAATTTTTGACGGGTCATCAAAGAAGTGTGTGGTCGGGCGTTGTCATGATGGAAGACAACACCTTTCCTATTAATCAATTCGGGCCGTTTTCTTTCAATCGCCTGGCGTAATCTCTCTAGTTGTGCACAGTAGAGTTGAGAATCAATCGTCTGACCAGTTGGAAGTAGCTCGTAGTGGACGATTCCCCTCCAGTCCCACCATACACACAGCATCACTTTTTTTGGCGTCAATGTTGGCTTAGCGAACGCTTGTGACGGCTCACCATCCTTTATCCACGATCTTTTACGCTTCCGATTATCGTACGTAATCCATTTTTCATCTCCGGTTATTAAACGTTTCGGAAATGGCTCGATTTCATTCCGTTTCAGCAGCGCATCGCAGATGTTAATTCGGTCAATCATGTTTTTCACGCTCAACTCATGAGGAACCCATACGTCAAGCTTTTTTTTGTAACCAGCTTTGTGTAAATGGTTCAAAACAGTTTTGTGGTCAATGCCTAGCTCCATGCCAATATCGACACTGCTGATATGCTTATCTTGTTGGACTTTTTCAAGAATTTCATCAGATTTTTCAGTGATTGGACGACCGGAGCGTGACTCATCTTTCACATTGAAATTTCCAGAACGAAAGCGAGCGAACCATTTCCGCGCAACAGATTTCGATAAAGTACCTTCACCGTACACAGCACAAATTTTATCACAAGCCTGCGCAGCGTTCTTCCCCTTATCATAATAATATTGCAGAATATAGCGAAATTTCTCATTATTCTTCTCCATTTTCAAGTGCGAATAACTTTCCAACCACTGCACCGATTACAATGTTTCTACGCTCAAACTAACGTTCGGAAGGTCATCTAAAAAACGAGCCCTCGGTGGTGTCGCTGTGACTTGTTGTTCTTTAGTTATCGGCAACCAATGCCATCTATCAGGAAAAACGCCACGAACTTTTTCCCAGACCCAATATTATGAGGTGATGAAAACGTAGCCGAATAATATGAACCTACTTCTGAGTAGCGTACTCGAATTTTTATAGCGCTTTATGACAATATTTGATATAAATTGGCACTATGCCGTGTTCAAACATTGAATGAAAAAGCTGGGTCGCATAGTAACCAAACAAGAATCTCATACTGTTCGAGTAAATACCCCGTTGATTTACAAAAAAAAGTATTGTGTTTACTTCCTCTTAAATGACTCAATATTAATATTCCAACTAAAAAATTGAATCAAATACTATTTCTTAGTCTAATTATTCGCGTTGTAATAATTGGTATTAAATAAAAAATAACATACATACTTTCTTATACAACTACATTAAAAAATTTAAAACTGAAATTTGCTTATTTAATTTTCAAATTGTGGTATTCAAAATAAATATTTCAACTTATATTTATATTAAATGTAGCAAAATCATTCAAACTATGGAGATAGTCCGTTTATCCGTTCAAAAGTTCATATTTTGACAAGGTTTCCCAAGTTTTAAATTCCTAAGAGAATGTAAAACTTGAAAAGAGATAGATAAATTTCCACATCGAAATCGGTTTTAGAACCTTTAAAAATGTCAGTATGCTAACATTTATTAACCTACAATAGCTTTTGAAAATTATTAATTTTGTCGATTTTCGTCAAATTAAAAAGTTTTGAATTCAGCCTTCGTAAAACATAAAACATTAGTTCTGAACTATCGGATTATAAACTCGGTACTATTACCATATATTTACATCACTGTATTTAAAAAATTAACTATTGTTTCTATGCCATTTCATTAAATAAATACTTCAATTCAAATATGTATATTAAATGCTAAATAAATACGCTGATTGCGCGTCTGTCTCGCGTAATTATAATATAACTAAATAATTATTTTTCTAAGCAGGTTTCAAAGACAAGCGTATAAATTAGGCCAGTTTGTTCATACACAGTAGCTTTCGGCATGTGTAAAGATAGTAAGTTTCATGTTAAGCAGTCGTCACCAAAGTGAATCGTTGGAAAAATTATTTTCCAATAATTGATTAGCAAATGTAAAGTCGACTTTTGAAAATTACGAGATCTAAAATGCTTTTTTGTATGAGTATAAAGCCATCTTCCGGCCTGACCAATATATAGTTTTTATCCAATAGCGTCTGATATGTAGAACTATTACTGCGAGTGATTGGTTCTCTAAGAAGTACGAGGGTTTACTAGGTAATAAATTTAAATAAGCACCCTTGTAAGCAGTGTTTTCAATGTACAGATGCACAAAGTGGATAAAATCGATTAAATATTTGCAGCATCAGTTATGTTTCAACAGCCTCTTTGTATGTAACCCTGTTCGCCATGTGAAATAAATATTCTTTTATGCACAGAATAACCGTTTGATATCTAATGATGGAATACTTATATAATTTAAATAATTGTTAACATTTAACGAATCTGTACACTTACTATAACCGAAAATTTGTTTCAATCTGGTAAAATCTGAATCTTTCTGTAAGACTGTTAATATTGAACAGATTCTAGGCTCACTGTCATCAAAAATTTGTTTTAATCAGGTACAATCTGAAATTTTCTTTGGCAGTGTTAAGATTCAAATTTTACTAGATTAAAACAAATTTTTGGTGATTAGTGGGTTTACAGATCCGTTAAGTATTAACAAAGAATATTTTAATTAGGTAAGTATTTCATCATTACATTTTGAATAGTCTTTTTCTGCATACCTAAAACTCTGTTTACAAGCGTTAGTATTTACTTTTACAACCTGCTAGAGCTCTAGCACTTCTTCGAAGTGTGTTGCGATTCACGGAATAGATTTAAGGAATTATATCATAAACGTTGTAAAATGTAATAAAAATTCTGTCTTATATCTTGCAATAATGAACAAGATTTTATAATTATAATGATCTTCAACAACGAATATAAAAGGAAATAATAAAATTGTTGCGATTTCATTGAAAAGTTAAAGTAATAAAATACTTTAGTGGCTTAAGCAATGTTGATCCCAGAGCTTCTAAAATCTGATATTTGTGTGTGTTTTCCTGACGGGTTCCAATCAATAATCATTGGTTTCGTATGAACAAATGATATGATCATAGAGTCAAGAATAAAATTAAAAATGAATATACTTATTACGTGTAGATGTAATAGAATATTATATATGTATGTATTAATACGCAACTGCGAAATTCTCCTACGTGCGGCGTTATAGATGTAATGAGCTGCAAAGTATGTCAGTGTTTCTTTCGATTAATATTCATCAAACTTAATTATTGTTGAAAAAGAAGATTAATTGAAAAATTCTTCGCATGGAGCTCAAAAAAATTATACATTACATTTACATTTTACATTTTATTTATTTTATATTAAAATAATCGTAGAATTTTAGGGGCGGGGTGGGGTGTTTAAACCTAACGCTAAAGTTATTATTATTCCTCATAGTTTCTTTTTGAAAATCCTCAGTAATTTTGTCTACCCTTACTGCTAACTAAATTTTCTGTTTATTCTAAAAAACGGGGTATCAATGAAAATGCAGGTCTTTCGAAAAAAAATCTAGCGGTTTTTACTTATGCTTTCTAAAAGTAATTTTTTGTATATAAATTTTCCCTGAACACGGTCGATAAATCAGCCCTCCGCAATTTTCGGACCAAGTAAACGGGCCAATAGATCGACCCATTCGCAGTAAGGGGGTTAATGGCATGCATTATTTATCTTCTTTAATCAACATCCTGAGAGAAAATGAATTATAAAATTTGCTTTTTAAATTTATTGTTTACAATTTTCTCTATCTATAGTAGTTAAATAATAGTTAATTTTAACCCATACCGTGACATAATACATCTTAAGGCGTTTACAGGGGACATGGCAGGCCGTTAGTTATTATTACGCTCGCGTTCGTAGTGCGACTTAAGATATTTGGCTGTCAGCATTTATTTAAACGAGAAGGAAAATCGCGAAAAATGTTCGGATACAGTTACGAGACCGGCGTGATAAATACTATGTTACTAAGTTGTCAGCCGACTTAAATTAATTAATTAAAAATAATTTTTGAAATTTTATCTATAACAAAGATAAAGTGATTTTTCTATGGATCATATAGCTAAAGGCTGCTAGGGTGCGCTTTTTGTGGGTGCATATAATCTGCGGTGATAGTACCATTATTATTCAAATTAATATAAGATTGTCTTATTCTGACCAAATTTCGTATTCGTTTTAATTAAAATCAACATAGAATATCGCAGAAAACGGCTTAGTTATGTTAATTATTTATATTACTTTACTCAGTATAAAAAAATATTTTTGAACCTGGAACTATTAAAATGCTATACAAAATTGATTTAATTTTTATTGTTCAAATGTTATCTTACATGGAATCAATTATTGAAAACTGTATCAACAAATGAAAATCTAATATTCTATAAGCCCACTTTTAATAAATTTTCCATTTACTCAAGTGACATCTATAGCTTTGTTAGTAAGGCATGACTATAGCACTATTTTCAAATTGTTACATATATACATTCCTATGAAAAGCTATTTTCTTCTTGTTAAATCGTTTGTAAAGCTTTTCAATTTTCTTGAAATAATTTAAAATGAGGTTATATATTAAAAGATTTCAGAGCAAATCTTTTAACAAAGTAATCAATGCTTTACAAAATTGGCAAGTTCTGAAATTCGGTAAAATTTATTTAAAGTAAATAAAGGGTTTTCCAATAGGGACTTGACAACTTTTAATTCAATTTGTGAACGCACTCTTTCACTAATCATCGAACTGTCACTGTCAATTTATTCAGTAAACTTAACATTTTCATCATGGTAAAGTACACGAACGAACAACGTCTGCGAATTATAAAAATTTACTACAGAAATTCGGAGTCGGTGACCGCTACTTTAAGAGCGTTAACTCCGATTTTCGGTCGTAATTCTCGCCCTAGTAGACAGGCAGTAACAAGTTTAGTGCAAAAATTTGAGTCTACATATTCGTTGTGCGATGTTGCGTGCCAGTGAGACAACGGGTTGGTCGAAGTGTCGAAAATATCGCTGCCGTTGAAACGTCCGTAGCAAATGATCCAAATCAGTCAATTCGACGGCGTTCTCAAGATTTGGGCATCGCCCAGACCACTTTATGGCGAATTTTGCGTAATGATCTTGGTTTACACCCATACAAGATCAAGATGACTCAAGAATTGAAGCCGATGGACCATTTGAAGCAACGTACGTTCTCCGATTGGGCTCTGGAAAAGATGCGTCAAGATGATCAATTTCATCGCAAAATCATTTTCAGTGACGATGCTCATTTTTGACTCAATGGTTTCGTCAATAAGCAAAATATGCGATATTGGTCGAGTGAAAATCCACATGTGCTTCATGAAATACCACTTCATCCACAAAAAATAACTGTTTGGTGCGGTTTGCATGCCGGCGGCGTCATAGGGCCATATTTTTTCGTCGACGATAATGATCGTCACGTTACTGTGAATGGTAATCGTTATCGCGCCATGATTACCGATTATTTTTGGCCCGAATTGGAAGATATGGACTTGGACAACATGTGGTTTCAGCAGGACGGTGCCACAAGCCACACAGCACACGTTACAATCGATTTATTGAAGAGTAAGTTTGATGAGCGTGTTATCTCAAGAAATGGACCAGTCGATTGGCCGCCTCGTTCGTGCGATTTAACGCCTCTAAACTTTTTTCTTTGGGGCTACGTCAAGTCATTAGTCTATGCCAACAAGCCGACAACGTTGGAAGAGCTCAAAGCCAACATTGAACGCGAAATAGCATCCGTTTCGGCTGAATTGTGTGGCCGAGTCATCGAAAATTGGGTCCAACGAATCGACCGCTGCAAACGTGCCCGCGGTGGCCATATGAACGAAGTCGAGTTCCATTCATAAATGTTTTGATTGTATTTCAACCCGATAATAAAGTTTTTGAAATATCTCAAATGGTCTGCATTTTATTTTGAAAAAAAGTTATCATGTCCTTATTGGAAAACCCTTTATATAGCGATCACTTTAAACAGTTTGAGATATATAAATTTCCAATACATTGTCTTAAAATAGTCATATTTTATTGTAAAATATAAAGACATATAGAGCACAGTATTAACATCGTTCGAAAGTTTTGCTCTGTACTGTATATTTCGTTTTCAATGTAAACTAGCATAAACGTAAATTTCGATAGTCATCTAAAAGCGCAATTACGTTTGTATGCTTGAAGAAAATTGAAAATATATTTCTATTATTAAATATGGCCTTCATTTCAATATCATAGATGTCTACGTATTAAAATGCTGTTCTTAGTTTTGACTGATTATTTCTTAATCTTTCTGTTTGTAAACGAAACTATATTTATATTTCCTATAAGACATTCACTTTATAATTTATATTATTATACTTTACAATAACAATAGCTTTCCGATGTTAATGAGAAGTGGTAATTTCTAATTATAAATTGCTAGATTATTAGTGAAAGCTGTTGAGATAACTGAACGGCACCAACGCCTTTAAACAAAAACTAACTAATACTGCATTATAATAGCAATTTACGTTTTATTTATGTAAACAACTGGACGTATTCGTAATTCTTTAAAAAAATGTAATTACAATAGTAAAATTTATATAAATGTATCGTGTCGACATCTGGTGAATAAGTCTGTAATGTTGGTGTTCCGAGATGGTCGGGAAATCTCTCATCTTTTGTCTCAAACTTTCGCATTTCATCACGAGAGCGAGCTGCATACATTTTTCGAATTTTTCCCCAGTGCCGGAAGTTATCAATAGATGGCTAACTGTCTCGTGCTGAAATTTTCGTTTCGATATGTGTTTGCAGATCACTTCAAATTTATGTTAAAATTTGTTTATGTTTATATGGATTAAACCAAATTATAATTTTTGTACTTCGAATGATGCTAGATTTTATAATAAATTGTCTTTTGTGAGCGATGAAAAATTTAGGTATTTGTTTTTGCTAACATCTCCCTTCATTATCTTCATTTATATATTTCTAAGCATTATTTGTGGAATTTTAATTTGGTCGATGATATGTGGTAAAAATGCATGCGTACGTAAAATAATTGTTAAAAATGGAATGAATAAAATAAGATAAAACAGTTTGAAGGAAAATTTATGTTCGTTTACATTGCTCCTTGAAATGTTCATAGATGTCGCGGTTGTTGCTTTTTTTAAAATTTTCTGCAGCAAATGTAAATACCTATAAATAATAAATAATCATTATTTTTTAAGGATTGTATATACTGTCTTCCAAAATGTTTCTAACAATAAATTTTTTGTTTTTAAAATTTGTGAAAAGGAACTGGAATGAATATGCATACTGATTGTATTATATCCGCAGGTAATCTACTCCGCAAAAAACATAAACAGGCAGAATTGGACCATATGATTCATATGGGTTGCTAGAAATGTTTTAATATTCGACTTGTAACGATTAAAGTTGTCAAAAAATTCAAAACTACATAGATGTTATTGATTAGGGAATAAATAAAACACTTTTTCTAAATCACTTTATCTAAATTTAGACAAAGTTAATTATTTATTCCGTAGTGTAATAGAATTCCAAAAAGTAACGACCTCAACAATCAACTATTATTGATTATAAGGAGTTTATAAAGATCGAACTTGAGTTGAAGTATTTGTTGGGAAATTTGTTTCTTTTTAAAATTTACAATAATGCTTATTTAAAGTAACATTTTCATCAAATTCATTAATTTTATTTAATATAGTTTATCAGGTTGTTACATATGAAATGTCCGATTTTGTAAGGAATAAAAAAAAGTCTAAATTTAAAAAAATATAAATATTTATTTTGCAAAATAGTCTCCATCTACATCAATAGTTTGTTGCCAACGGCCTGGAAGCTGAAAAATTCCCTTTGAAAAGAAATCTAGGTTTTGACGGCTCACATATTGCTCAAACACTGCTATTACAGACTCCCGTTTAGGGAAGTCTCTATTTTTTAAGTGATTGTCTAAACTTCGGAAAAAATGAAAATCAGTTGGCGAAAGGTCAGGTGAATAAGGTGGGTGAGGGAGAATTTCGTAACCAAATTCCGAAAGCTTTTGGATTGTCTGTCGTGCAACATGAGGTCTTGCATTATAATGAAGAAGTATGGGTCCATGTCTATTGACTAGTGAGGGCTGCAAGCGGCTCAATTTTCCATGCATAGTTTCCAGTTCGGCACAATAGGACGCTGCCGTGATGGTTTCACCAGGTTGCAAAAGTGAATAGTGAATAATACCCTTACTGGTCCACCATACAGTCACCGTAATCTTTCGCGGGTGAAGTGATGCTCGTGTATGCTGTCTTGGTGCTTCACCTCGATCTAACCATTGTCCTGACCGTCTCCGATTATCATAAAGTAGCCACTTTTCGTCACACGTTACCACTCGATGAAGAAACGGTTCAACTTTCTGTCGATTAGCCAAAGAGGTAGCCACCTCTAATCGACGGAGCTTATTGGCTTCCGTTAATTGGTGCGGCACCCATCGATCGAGTTTCTTCACTTTGCCAATCGAAGAAAGGTGACGACTAATGTATGACAATGGACACTTGAAATGTTTCTGCAAGGCTACGCACTGTTGTCGACGGATTACTTTCAACTTCTACACGCAGCTCGTCGTCATTAACGGTGCTACGCGCATATCCGCGAGGCTCATTTTCCAAATCAAAATTTCCCTCGCAGAATTTTTTAAACCATCGCCGTAATGTGCGTTCATTACACGTAGTTTCACCGAACGTCTGATTAATTTCTCGCGTTGCTGCAGCTGCATTTAATCCCTTTTCTAAATTGAAAGAGGTAAATTGCCCGAATATCTCTTGCCGACAGCATTTCCATAGGCGAGACAAGGACAGGTGTATTAATCTTTCCAAGAAATGGAACAGGTACACACTTTAAAATAAATAGCCTTTTCTACAAATACAATAATAATTTTCACCAAAAACATACACGTCTTCACACAAGTGCGATTCAGTTCAGACTGAAGGAAAAGACGGACATTACATTCGTAACAACCTGATACATTTGAAATGATATAATAACTTGTACTGATAATTCTGTTTTAGCATGTGTGTCGATTAGAAATTTTTTGGAATTGAGTTATTTTTGCAAGAAGAGTGTGTAGGGATTTAAATTTTACGCTCGCAAGAAGTGCGTGAAGTTGGGTAGATTACTATCACTTTGTTGATGGTAACTAATGTCAATTTGACGTTTGATCGATTTTTATTATTGTACTTATGTCAAACTTATGTACACTAAACTTATAAAAATTAAAATACATCTAAGCAGAGAGCGGCAGTTTTAATTATTTAAGAAGAAGTATTACAATTTCAAAGGTGGGGTTAGAAAGGAAATCTATCCCGAGAATATTGAGAATTCGGAAAAATTTGAAAGGAAGAAATGCATACTGAACAAGAACTTGACGATGATTTTATACAAAAACAACAAAGGCATGAAAATGAACATAGAGCAAACTTGGAAAGTGGTGAAGATACAGTTATGCCAAATATTGATTTAAATTCAACAAAATACTCGCATATTAGTCATGTTATAATTGAATTTAAATCATCAAAATAAACCACAACAAAATGGTGGTATTCAATTGCGAACAGCATCACGAACTTCATTGTTTGATGAAAAATGTTAATCTTTCAATACCTTCTTCAACCTTGAGACAAGCAGAAAGGACTGGATGGAGGGTGTGTCAGTCTTCATCCTTTCGTTGCTGTAACACGGTTTAGCGTTGTCGTTTTACAACAAGAAATTTGTTTTTTCCAGTTTTACTTCACCGATACGATTTTTTAGTGATCGTAAAGCTTTGCAGTATTTTGTTGAATTAATTGTTGATCGCTTTGTATGAATGTCCTCTTTAATATATTTGCATTCCAGAAAATGGTGAGCAGGGTTTTCCGCGCTGACAGAACTCTTTTGAATTTTCGTACACGTGGAGAATCAAAAAGACGATATTCTATTGACTGCAGCTTATTGTTTTTAAATGCCAGCAAATTTCGATGGGCGCGTAACTTTCCAGCGTTCAAAATTTTATTACGGATCGTTGCTTGATACGCATCTCAGAAATAGAATTCGTGATAAGTAACACTGTTACTCAACGGCAGTACAGGGGAAATGATACTTTGAATGTTAAGACGATTTAATCGAAATTACCGTTTGCAGGTTAGAACTTGTTTCTATTCCCACTACTCACACAACTGCAATGTTGGAGATCTTATATATGAATCCACCCTCGTATTGGTACCAATCTAGAAAGAATTCTTACGAGAGAGTTAAATGATATTTTAAAAGATGGAAAATTCATTTCTGATTAATTTTTTTTGAGTAAATATAACTGCAATATCAGACGAAAGTGTTTTAACGTTTCAAATGTAGATGGAGACCCAATCTTCTCAGTTATTTATTTAATAAATATATTCCTTTTCGTTATCCCAAACACTTCTCTACTTTTTTATTATTTATTAAAGCAGTTCTGTAACACAATTTTGTTCAATTTACACTTTCTCATATACTATTAAAAACAATTTAAAAAAATACCGCAGTTGTGTACGTTCATAAATGACTTTAAATACGAATATTGGAAAGGTGGTTGTAAATTATATCTGCGGAGTTCTCTGTAATTATTCTACTTCGTATATTTATTCCCGGTGTAGTCGAGCGTGGAAACTTTTAGACATTTCAATTATTTAGTTTTATCGTACAGAGGTATAATTTTCCTGGTTGAACAGGAATTTAGTTTTACTGTATCACAATATTATATGTTAAATTGAAAATTAATTTTTTAAATTCATTCTTCTACTTTTACCTCGCAATTTTTAATAGTAAAATCAGTCAACCTTTAGAGATGATTTATGCATTCAAAAGTTCACATTTTGATATGGTTTTACGACTTTTTGTTCTTCTAGAATTAAGACAAAAGAGTTAAATAAATGTCGACATCAGAAACGTTTTTAGGACATTTGAAAATGTCAGCATGAGTACTTGGTAATGGCCAATAACTTGAAAATTTTCGATTCAATTAAAAAAAATTGAATTTAGGTTTATTGGTATTTAAAACACTAATTCCGAACTAATAGGAAGTAAATTCTCTATTTTTTATGGTAGAACCATTCAAACTGTAGAGATACTCTATTTAGGCATTCAAAATGCATATTTTGACGTGGTTTTTCAAGTTTCTTATTCGTTCAAGATTAAGCCGAAAGTCTACAAGTACATTTTGGCATCAATATCGCTTTTAAGACCTTCGAAAATGTCCTCAAAGGCCTTAAAAACGATTATGGAAACTTCTGAATAATATCAATTTCTGCCTTTTCACATTTGCGAGAAAAATCGCTGGAGAATTAAACTAAAAGAATTAGATAAATTCTAACATTAAAATCGTTTTGGTGACCTTCGGAGGCGTCAACAAGAGAGCATTTGTTAATGTAGAATAATTTTCGAAATTCACCAACTTTTGTGAGTATACCCCTTTGAAAAAATTGAGATTTTCGTCAATAGCACTGAACAAATAGAATTGAAATTCAATATTTTTTATAGCAGAATCATTCAAATTTTAAAAATAATTAGATAATTTAAAGACATTTAAAATTTCACTTTTAGACATGGCTTTTCACGTTATCTATTTTGTCAGTATTAAATCAAAAACTTTTAATAAGTTTCAGTATTAAAAGTGTTTTCAGTACCTTCAAAGATGTTACGGCGTGAGTATTTGAATATGTACATACAATTTTTGAAAATACCAATTTTGCGAGTACCTTTTACCCTTTTGAAAGAACTGAGATTTTCGCCAAAATAAAAAGTCGACCTTATAGTACGTTAAACAGTTGCTCTGAACTAGTAGAATACAAACTCACTACTTTTTATAGCAAAAACATTTTAATGTTGTTAACATTTGGTTACAAAGACGAAAATTCTAATACAGTTGCACTAATTTACTGCAGAATAGTTATTCATTTATTTAGTTGGTATTTTAATATAGTGCTTGCTACTCTTTACATTGGAGTTAACTACAAAAAAAGATAGCCAAATTAATTTTAAATATTTTTCAGCTTTAAAAACCAACGCTTTACAAACTTTTCCTATGTCGATGCAGTTCTTTTCACAGGCGATTTTTGCAAAAAAGGACTAAAGTAAAACAAGTTTCTGACGCAATCATTTCCGCAATTTTTTCTTTTTAAATCTGAAAACGATTGCTGATTAATCCTTTTCAAAGAGAAATAATGGATCGCAAAATGAACCTGCGTTAATCTAAAAATTTTCCCCACTTAATCACTGAATACACCGCTAATGATCGCAACTTCAATTAATAAAATTCGCTCTGAATTCGAACTTTTAGTACGTCGGTAAATTTCACGACAAACACGAGAATTAATTGATACGTCCAATCGTACCCGAAATTATAATCTACTATTGAGGCTGTGTACAGTGTGGATTTGCGTTCATCTTGAGCTTTGCAGAAACGATCTGTGCAGCCTTATCATGAAAATAAATTTTAATGTAGACTGTGGTTGATTGAATTAATCAAAAAATAAATAATCAGTCACAGATCCCTGGTAAAACTCGCACAGAAACGAGTCGGTACTAGACTTTAATGGTCAAAAGCCAAACACAGTGTAGATTCGTTTCGCATAATTTAAAACGTATTTCAGTCTTATAACTAACTAATGTGCGGTGAGAGTGTACTTTAATACAAGTAGATAGTTTCAAGATTAGAATGCGTTTTAAATTATGTGAAACGTATATACAGTGTGTGGTTTGATTTTTGTTGGTTAAAGCCTGGTATGGACTTGTTTCTGTGCGAGTTTTACCGCGAATCTAGGTACGATACTGAGATTAAGTATCTGCTGATGATGACAACTAAGTTTTCGCAATACGCATACAGAATACGAACATTATTGTGGAAAGGGGTTTTATTTACCCTTTTTATTAATTTATCATGAAGAAATTGCAATACTATTTTACGCTTTCTTTTTCTGGGTTATGTGAGTATTATACAGATTTGTAAAATTAAATAAAATTAAAAAAGTATTTAAAATACTTTGCAGATTTTCTTTTCTATTTGTTAGAACGTAGATATGGTCCCGCATGTTGTTCATATGGTTTACAATGCGTTATTAGTGCTAAAGTAGACTTTCTGTTTTGAAAGCCCTATGTAATTGAAATAAAACGCACAAATGTTTTAAACAATTTTATTTGGAACAGCGAACTGTTCGGTATGTGGAGGTACATATAACTCACAAGTGTAAATATAGCAGTTCAGACGTTAAATAGAAAAGAAACAGTTCAAATTGTTCTATACGTATAAATATTAGTTCAAAATGTCTTGCTTCGCGTTCGCCATATTGAAGTACCCATGCACTCCCAATAGAGTGTATGGGTATTGACACTATCTGACAGCAACAGTGACGCAATCGGTCAGGTAGGCTGATCTCGGTCCCTTGGCGTACAATGTGTACACGTTGACTAAAATTGATGCCGACCAGTATGTGTGCATTAATTTACGTATAATAAGAAAAAATAAATATAATTTTGGACAGGAACTGTTTTGCCTGTGTTTGACTATTATTCTATGTGGAATAATTGCGTCTGAAGCTGCTAGGTCTAACTGAGAGTATGAAGCTGAACAAAATATTCTAATGAGGTACGAGGATCATAATAGATCTGGAAAGTTCGTAGCGGAACAGACTGTGTGTCAACCTCAAGTAATCTATCTACAAACCTATCTGAAAGCAAATTATCCCTTCCATATCACAGGTACATATGTAAGGAACTCTGTGGTAGCGAACCGCGTAATATGTCTTTCGAAATGAAAATTTTGGATAAAAATTAAACGTGTCTGTGGTTGTTCACCACAAGGCACAAGTGTTCTCCAGGTCTTCAAAGGGAAATGTAATTGTAAATGATCTTACAAAATAATGGTGGAATAATGGTGTGTCAGATTGAATAGACATATCTCAATCAGACCGTTCTAGTGCCAATGATGAAGAAATACTCTTTACATGTAATTGGAAACTAAATGGAAACAACTTGATTTATAAAGATTATTACAACTTGTACATCGGTAGTAATAGGTTCTACACGGTATTGGTGACTAAATCAAAAAATAGCAAAGTCGATAAATATATCTTCCGTGTATTTATTGTAAATAAAGTTCCAACTTTCGTATTTTTAAATTCGCAGTTTAAAAATGTTTTAAAATTTGCTAGAAAATAGCATAACAATTCAAAATCTAAACCCTCGAATATTATTCGAATTTCTAAGTGCGTAAAAGAAACAAGTTTCCGTCCGTTCAATAAGCTGTCATCATTTTTTAAAACTTACATAAATTAACTGCAGCCTTTTCATCTTCAACGAGTTACTGCTAAACTTAATTAAATCAAATAAGTGAAGCTGTCCATTGTTAAACTGTCTTACTCTTCGAGAAATGTTTATGACCCGGGCTGGAAATCTAATTTCTCGCCTTTTTTTCTCTCTTTAATTAAAAAAAGTAAAGCTATAACCGAAGAGAATATTAACGAGCTCGATCGTGGAAGGAAACTTAATGTCGATACGCCCGCTATGGAACTTGACCTTCGACAAAGTGGAAAGGAAAAGTGATTATTCAACGCTGCGTTTAAGATTTGGGAAGGAACATATTGATGATATTAAAAGTCGCTTGATATATATGAATTCCAAGAGGGGAGGTTGTGATTAAATTAAAATTCCGAAAAAGGATAATTTAAATTAATTGATTTCAAATAGTATTTTAAAATGTTCTTTACTTTAGTGTACAGTAAAAATAGTATTTTCCAATTAGAAATCTTGCGTGTCTGTAGGAATATAATGTATATGACAAATATTTGGCGCCACTTTGGCTGCCGAACATTTATTGTACATACAGAATACATAAATTATTTTTCACTCTTTTGTCAATACTTTTAATTCTAATTCATCCTTCTAAAAATCGTAACACGAACCTTATTTAAAATATCTTCGTTTGCGTGTTTTATATTTTATACAAGGGTAGCCGCAACACCACGACAATGCGAGCTCTCACAGGTCGGTTCAAACAATTGAATATTTGACCGGACAAAACACTGAATTGATGAGCCATCCGCCGTACAGGCTTGATCTAGCACCCTGTGATTTCTTTTTGTTCCCGCGAAGAATAAACTTCGTGGTCAACGGTTTTTTACGCCGAAAGAGGCAGTTGAGTCATTCAAAACTCATATTTTGGAGATACCGCCTTCACAGTGGTAGCAATGCTTTTTGGATTGGTTTAAACGAATGCAAAAGTGTATTGATTTTCAAGCAATAAAACTATTTTCGATAATAAAAATTTATTTTTGCTTGCTATTCCAGAAATATAAACGGTTACCCTCGCATAATTACTCTTTCCGTGTTCACTTTCAATTTCTAGTGCATTTATAACATAATTTTGTAAAAACTTGTGCTATTGTATTAGATGAATTTTCATTTTTTAAAATTTTAGCTTCTTATTGAATGTTTTTTTTTCATGGAGATCTTGCGATTGTGATACTCCTCGAAGCACTACAGCATTATTTAGCTTGTTCTGCATTTTCCTAATATACCTATTGCACCCAAGCAGTACTCCTGTCTTTCGTATTAATCTATAGGGCAAGTCGACTCTTTGATATCGGGTCTACCTTAAGTTGCCCATAGATTGCTTGTCTTTGGTGATATTGCAAAAATTTTCTAGAAGTTCGTAACCGAAAATTTACGAAATCATTGTAAGATCGGTAGTAATGTATGCAAGTGAAATCTGGATTCTGTAAACTACAGAATGTATAAGAGAGAAAAGTATTGAAAAAAAGTAATAAGAAGCTACAGGAACTATATAACGATGCAGATATAATAGGAGTTATAATGGGGCAAATATTGAAACGGCCTGGACACGTAGTGAGGATCCACATTCATAGGGTACCGAAGAGGCTTCTGAAAGATAGTGTAGAAGGGAAAGACCTAAAAAGATTTAAAAACGTAGTAAATACAGATGTACAAAAGAATTACATATATTAGTGTCCGGAAACAAAAAAGAAACAAAATGACAACACAAAAATGGAAAAAAATAGTAAATTAAAATACCATATGTTCTTTCTAAATTTTTAGAACTACTCTTAATGTATAACGTACCTGTAACTGTTTGGTTGGATAAATATTCTTATCGACTGTATTGATAACTTCATTTTAACCCTGCCTATTTAGGCACCTATTTGAAGTTTATAAATATAGCTATATTTATGCTTGAAGACGTGCTTTCTATGAATTGTTTATATTGGGTTGGCAACTAAGTACTTTCGGTTTTGTAGTATAAAATAAAACACCTTTTTTTTAAACAAAGAATAGTTTTTAATGAATTATATATTTTCCATTTTGCTCAATGACCTTTTGTCATCTTTCTTTCAGCTGCATGATTCCGCGCTCATAAAATTTCTGGTTCTTATCAGCAAAAAAGTGAATCAGGTGCGAGTGAAGGTCATCGTCATTTGTGAAAGCTTTACCATTCAAAGAATTCTGCAAACTTCGAAATAAATGGTAATCAGATGGTGCTAGATTAGGGCTGTATGGGGGATGTGGCATCACTTCCCAGCCAAGCTCCAATAGTTTCCCACGAGTTGCCAAAGATACACATCTTTGGCAACTACACCTTTCCGATTTGACAATTCTGGCCGTTTTTCTTTGGTTGCTTCATCCAGTTTTATTAATTGTTGACAGTAAACATCAGAATTGATCGTTTGGTTTCTTGGAAGCAGTTTAAAAAACACAACACCTTTGTAATCCCACCAAACTGACAGCATGATCTTTTTTGGATGCAATTCAGCTTTCGATGTGGTTTGAGCTGGTTTATCGTGTTTGCTCCATGATCGTCTTCGGACTATGTTATTGTACAGGACCCATTTTTCATCACCAGTGATGATTCTTTTTAAGAAAGGGTCGGCTTCATTTCGTCTAAGGTGCTTATCGCAAAAGTTGATTCTCTGTGTTAAATGAATTTCTTTCAATTCGTGAGGTACCCAAATATCAAGCTTCTTAACTAGCCCAAGACATTTTAAATTTTTTTCAATTGTTGTGTGCGATACATGTAGCCTCTCCGCAACCTCTCGAACAGTTATATGACGATCCTCTTCAATTATGACTTTGATTTGGTCATCATCAACTTCAGTAGGCCGACCAGAACGTTGCTCATCTTTGAGGGAAAAATCTCCAGAACAGAATTTTTTATACCAATTCTGACACGTGCGCTCTGTTAAACAATTAGCACCATAAACTTCACATATCTTTTTGTGAGCCGCAGCAGCTTTCTTTCCTTTACGGAAATAAAATAGTAAAATATGTCGAAAATGTTCGTTTCTGCACTCCATTTAAAATTAACCCACAACTAATAGCTTTAATAAAAATCACGCACTACTTGCTTCTGAAGTTACGTCAATGTGACTAGTATCACGCGACAAACGGTAAAGTACAGTACTAACATACGTTATACAAAAAATAAAGCAACGCTCTCTATCAGTAAAAACCGAAAGTACTTAGTTGCCAACCCAATATTTCGACACAAACGCGCAACGATTTCTTTTTGATATATCCCGAGGCATATACTGAATATCGGTTACGTTTTGTTCTAATTCTTTCTTCTAAGATTCTTTGACGTACATTCTGCTTTTTAAACAATTTCCCGGCAAGAAATCAGAAACAGAAATGTCGCCTAAAGCATTGTACTCTTACTTAAAATTAAACTTCTGGGCAATGACAATTTTCTTAATATCAGAAAAAATAAGAAGTTAAAACGTTCTTATTTAGTTGTTCTATACGATGCTGCTTACATACTATTATTTGGTATTGTATAGAAATATGTGTATTAATTTATTAAAAATTTAATTCCTATAATATTACACTACGGTGTTTTGTAACAATTTTTGATCAAATTTAATAAAGAATGTTGTTGACGTAATATGTACGTTAATATTAAAGAATCGATAATAGTAATGGGTTTGGTTTAAGAAAAACTACGATAAGTTAAAATGGACTGTTTTGCAAACTGAAGCAATATCTAGTAGATTGAAATTCTCCGACGCTATAAATTCGATAACAAAGAAAATGCATCTCAATGAAACTAAAATGTAATTTATAAGAAGTAAAAATAAATAGAACAGGAGTAGGGAGAGCGTAGGGATGCGTAGAAACGAGAAAGGAAGCAGCCAGTAACACGTACAAAAGCAGACACAAAAAGTATATAAAACTCGTTTGAAAATTGTAGATATCAGAGGGATTGTAAATGAAAGCTGGATTATGAGTATCTAACACCAGGAACAACGTAGAAACAGAGTGAAAGTGTAGGAATTGGAAATTTTTTGCCGAAATGCTGAATTAAGGCAAGGATAATGTTGATCTATTCCACAATTCCAAAGATATTTTCTGTTTTGTCAGGGTTTTTTTTCTCGAAGTATATATAGCTAGAAAACCCATTTAACGAATTAATTTTAAACACTGCATCGAATCTGAAATAAATTATATTAAAATAAATTATTAGAGCAAATATTAAATAGCTTCTTACAAAATTCGTAGAGCTTACGGTAGCGGAAGGAACTTTTCCTGGTAAAGGGTAAGTAAGGATCTTATAGCTGTTAATTAATGGTGTCGTAATCAGGTAATCATAGGAAACAACCCAAGACCAAAAATTTAAGATAAAAACACCACGTAAAATTGATTACAGATGACAAATGCCTGTCTGCAAAAAAAAAGAGGTGGCTATTTTGAATAAATTTTATAATTTAATGTTCGCACATACGAGGATGTGGTTCATTAAAATAATTTTTATAAGTTTTTCTTCTATGAAACCTACACTTGTAACAACATTTACTATCTGATAGCTTAGTGGTTAAGTATGTAGACACTATAAAAATTCAGAACATCGAGACCGGATTCAAATTTCACACGGATAATACAAGCCAAACAAACTATAAAAATTCGGAATATCGAGACCGGATTCAAACCTCTCACAGGACATTTTCAAACGTCAAAATTTATGGAAGACACATAGAAGCCAGAAGAATTACCAGCTATAGTAATGAGTTTGGCAAGAAACAGTCCTTATCATGTCTACCCGGAAGACGGCATTAGAGTAAGTGTCGAAACGTCGGAATTCTTAAATTCTGATGGAAGCAGCTCAAACAACAACTCAAATGATAAAGATTCATTTCTGAATCTATGTGTTTTTGGATATCTTCTTAATGCGTTGGTATATTGTCTGTTGGATTCATACTTTAAAACGACATTTATTTTGAAATTAGAAAAATTGAGTCACCATAACAACAAAAATTAAACTATATATATATATATATATATATATATATATATATATATGTGTACATATTGGGTCTGGGAAAAAGTTCGTGGCGTTTTTTCAGTAAAATTCAACTGGTCCCCGCATGGCGCGTGGACGAATTCATTTAAACCGAATATGCTCCATTATTATCGACAATGTTTCGCCATTTTTTTGGTAGATCCATGATCCCATCGGTGAAAAACTTCTGTGGTTTCTGGTCGAAAAACTGAATCAAGTAGTTTTCACAGGCTTCTTTTGAAACCAACTTAATTCCATTGAGAGAGTTCTGCAGAGATCGAAACAGATGATAGTCAGAGGGTGCTATATCCGGACCGTAAGGTGGGTGCATCAAAACTTCCCAACCAAACTCTCTCAATTTTTGACAGGTCATCAAAGAAGTGTGTGGTCGGGCGTTGTCATGATGGAAGACAACACCTTTCCTATTAATCAATTCGGGCCGTTTTCTTTCAATCGCCTGGCGTAATCTCTCTAGTTGTGCACAGTAGAGTTGAGAATCAATCGTCTGACCAGTTGGAAGTAGTTCGTAGTGGACGATTCCCCTTCAGTCCCACCATACACACAGCATCACTTTTTTTGGCGTCAATGTCGGCTTAGCGAACGCTTGTGACGGCTCACCATCCTTTATCCACGATCTTTTACGCTTCCGATTATCGTACGTAATCCATTTTTCATCTCCGGTTATTAAACGTTTCAGAAACGGCTCGATTTCATTCCGTTTCAGCAGCGCATCGCAGATGTTAATTCGGTCCATCATGTTTTTCACGCTCAACTCATGAGGAACCCATACGTCAAGCTTTTTTTTGTAACCAGCTTTGTGTAAATGGTTCAAAACAGTTTTGTGGTCAATGCCTAGCTCCATGCCAATATCGACACTGCTGATATGCTTATCTTGTTGGACTTTTTCAAGAATTTCATCAGATTTTTCAGTGATTGGACGACCGGAGCGTGACTCATCTTTCACATTGAAATTTCCAGAACGAAAGCGAGCGAACCATTTCCGCGCAACAGATTTCGATAAAGTACCTTCACCGTACACAGCACAAATTTTATCACAAGCCTGCGCAGCGTTCTTCCCCTTATCATAATAATATTGCAGAATATAGCGAAATTTCTCATTATTCTTCTCCATTTTCAAGTGCGAATAACTTTCCAACCACTGCACCGATTACAATGTTTCTACGCTCAAACTAACGTTCGGAAGGTCATCTAAAAAACGAGCCGTCGGTGGTGTCGCTGTCACTTGTTGTTCTTTAGTTATCGGCAACCAATGCCATCTATCGGGAAAAACGCCACGAACTTTTTCCCATACCCAATATATACATATAAAGGGTTTTCCAATAGGGACTTGACAACTTTTAATTCAATTTGTGAACGCACCCTTTCACTAATCATCGAACTGTCACTGTCAATTTATTCAGTAAACTTAACATTTTCATCATGGTAAAGTACACGAACGAACAACGTCTGCAAATTATAAACATTTACTACAGAAATTCGGAGTCGGTGACCGCGACTTTAAGAGCGTTAACTCCTATTTTCGGTCGTAATTCTCGCCCTAGAAGACAGGGAGTAACAAGTTTAGTGCAAAATTGAGTCTACATATTCGTTGTGTGATGTTGCCGTGCCAGTGAGACAACGGGTTGGTCGAAGTGTCGAAAATATCGCTGCCGTTGAAACGTCCGTTGCAAATGATCCAAATCAGTCAATTCCACGGCGTTCTCAAGCGTTGGGCATCGCCCAGACCACTTTATGGCGAATTTTGCGTAATGATCTTGGTTTACACCCATACAAGATCAAGCTGACTCAAGAATTGAAGCCGATGGACCATTTGAAGCGACGTACGTTCTCCGATTGGGCTCTGGAAAAGATGCGCCAAGATGATCAATTTCATCGCAAAATCATTTTCAGTGACGAAGCTCATTTTTGGCTCAATGGGTTCGTCAATAAGCAAAATATGCGTTATTGGTCGGGTGAAAATCCATATGTGCTTCATGAAACACCACTTTATCCACAAAAAATAACTGTTTGGTGCGGTTTGCATGTCGGCGGCGTCATAGGGCCATATTTTTTCATCGACGATAATGATCGTCACGTTACTGTGAATGGTAATCGTTATCGCGCCATGATTACCGATTATTTTTGCCCGAATTGGAAGATATGGACTTGGACAACATGTGGTTTCAGCAGGACGGTGCCACAAGCCACACAGCACACGTTACAATCGATTTATTGAAGAGTAAGTTTGATGAGCGTGTTATTTCAAGAAATGGACCAGTCGATTGGCCGCCTCGTTCGTGCGATTTAACGGCTCTAGACTTTTTTCTTTGGGGTCTATGCCAACAAGCCTACAACGTTGAAAGAGCTCAGAGCCAACATTGAACGCGAAATAGCAGCGGTTTCTGCCGAATTGTGTGGCCGAGTCATCGAAAATTGGGTCCAACGAATCGACCGCTGCAAACGTGCCCGCAGTGGCCATATGAGCGAAGTCGAGTTCCATTCATAAATGCTTTGATTGTACTTCAACCCGATAATAAAGTTTTTGAAATATCTCAAATGGTCTGCATTTTATTTTGAAAAAAATTTGTCAAGTCCTTATTGGAAAACCCTTTATAATATAAAGAAACCAAAATCCTCTAAACCATAACGATATCTATGTATATAAAACCAAACTGTTAATATGCACAAAAACTAGCACTCTTTCAAACTGAGAGCTTTTGAAAAAACCTATGTTATACTATTTTCATGAAAAATATTAAATTTGTTTTAACTCTAGTAATATGAATAATTCATTTAATTAAACGCCATTTCTATTCAAAAGGTAAACCAGTACTCACACAAAACTAGCGACCTAAAAATAATATAAGTAAAAGTTCAAACTATTTCCAGTATTAATATCATAATAATAGATTGTACAGGGTTAGAGTTACTCAAAAAATGAGGAAATGTTCATGCAATCTAAAACTTTAATATTTGTAGAATCGAAATTACGTTAACGCATCGTGTTCCTTTATGTTAATGTGTTGCACAAGTAAAGTCTAACGTATTAAATACACCCTTATTGTACTGAAATATTAGGTGAGTTGATACTTTTGCGTTCGCCTGTATATCTATGCTTATCCTCTATATTTTGTTTGTAAAAAAGTTGGCTTAAGAATTATATAAAAAAAAAGCAATAATTAAAATTAAACACTCATAATTTCCAATGATATTTAAACGTACATTTTACTATTATAAAAGGCATTACGCCTTTTATATTACATCACCATATCTTCCATTACATGTCAAACGCATTATCGTTAGAGTGTACCTGCGTTGAACATTCTGCTTCAACTTCTCGAAAGGCCTCACTTGCTTTTATGTATCCAGGGCTAGTGTTGAACATAGGACCTCGTTTTCTTGAATTGCGTTATTTGCTTTTATTGCCATTTCGTTGTCTCTTAAATTTCCGCCCGGATTATTTTCTTTTTTTTTCGTGTTAGGACCACTGCGAGAAGGTAGATCGTTATTTTTACCTTTCTTTTTTTTAGGATGAAAGCAATCCAAAAGAAGTTTCTTTCTACTCGAGATTGAGCTACCATCTATCGATATTTTGTGTAATTAGTGGAAAACTCTCTCGTACGAAATATTAAGTTTTCGGTGATATACAAGAAAAATTGAGAGTTCATGGTACTGTTTGATTATATTAACTGTGAAGTATACACTCGAATGAATTTTTTATTGCCAACAAATGGAATTTTAGTATCATAAAAATCTCAAAAAATTCATACAGTTTCAATACACTTTGGTATTATTACTAAGTTTTAAATTTGTCTTTAATTTTCCAAATTCTAATTTTCCCATTCAATTTTCCAAATAAACTAAATTTTTTTTTAATTTTGAAAAGTTGTACAGGGTGCTGCAGAAATAACTTTAGAATATTAAACGTAAATAAAGCAAACTTAGAAGCTATTCAAAAATTTATTTTACAGTTTGGGAAAGCAATGTCTGTCATTTGCTTTACGCTCACACTTGGTTTTGAAAATGATATTCCCAAATGCCCTTTTTCAGTCTCTCTGAAATTACGTATTATTTTCCTGATTATATCTGATTATATTGCATCGATTTGTCGACGGATTGGCAGCTTTTAGGTCGTAGTATTCGTGCCTTCTGTTGTTAGACTCGAGTCATCAGGTATCCTTAGACAAAGAAATCGCAAGGTGCAAGACCAGGGGGGAAGGGGCTGTCCATGGAATATTGCTTCGTAAGAAGCTCATACATCGGACGCCTTTGAAAAATTTCTCTTAAAAGCGTTCATCGATGCATTGGCATCTTCCTGTTGGAATTACAAAACGGGATTTCTTACTTCGTTGAGTTTCAGTTGCAAGAAGATGTTTAACAACGAGCGCAAACTATTATCAGAGTTCTGCTGCTCAAGTCTACTAACGCAAGCCGCGTGACAGAGCACAGTATGTAAAGTAAATAGTAAACATAATTATTTCAAACTGTGAAACAAATTTTTGAATTGCTTCTAAATTTGCTTTATTTAGATTTAATGTGAGGAAGTTATTTCTATTGGGTTGAGCAATTTTTTGAAAACTTTCAAATCATTAGCAAACAAAAGCTTATTCAACATCACATCACATCAGTAGTATGGTCGATAAAAGTAATAAAAAGAAACGGGCTCAAGTTTAAGTTCGGTGGAACTTCAGACGTAGCAATGTAAGGTGTGGAAAACTATTTCATAATATTTTTCTAAGGTTAAGACACGGAGAGAAGAGGTCTGTTAAATGTTCACTAAATCAACTTTTATTGAACTTAGAGGGCAAGATAGCGTGATTCACTCTCAAATGTCTTGGTGTACATAGCATCAACTTGAAGTCTGCTATCTAGCGCATTAGCCACGTATAATTTTTTTATATATTCATGCATTGAATATAAAAACAATGGACCTATCCTTTGATTTGATGTTTCATCTTTGAAGTTCGTGTCAGAATCTTTCCATAACTGCAATTTTAGGACTTTTAAAATGTTTGTAGATTTATATTATAAATACTCATCGCTTTATGGTGAAGTAATGCAACGTTTTCAAAATCCATAGTATTTTTTGCATGGCTTTATTGCCTGTCATTTGATTGTTGCGGCGTTTACTAAAAACAATCCACACCTTTTGTTGTGGGTCCCATGCATTTTTGCACTCTATTTACATGGCGAAATAACGTAGTGCGTTGTTACAGTATTTGTTTACTCTTTCGCTTCAACTGCGAAGTGCTTTATTTCATTATCGTCTTCTTTAATGTATTCTCTTTTTCGCTCTTGTTTATATTCCTTTGAAATAATTATAAAAGTAAACGCGACATTCTACGTTTGCTTTTGTTGGAGCGATAGTCCGAAGCCCCTCCTCCATCATTCAAAGTGAACGTGTCGGATGCCGCTGCAATAGAAGGAAAGGTAAGAGTCGGGGTCGTTTTCCTTCTTTCGCGAAGCGCAACGCAATATTCACCTTTGATGTAGAAATATGAATTCTCACGATTTGGAGATTGTTCGCCATTTTCGTAAAACTTAAAAATATTTTTTAATGAAAATCTACTGGCAAAAAGTGTGTAGGCTTATTTCGATATGCGAGCTATTATTAAAAAATTTAGAAGAATTTAATAAAGTATTTTATTACACATACACACATACACATATGTTGCGAGCCATATATTACTGCTGCAAAAAATGTGTGTCGGCAGGATGAAAGTAATATTGGAAGCAAAGCGGATTCCCTTTTGTTACCACCTTTATCAAGAAAATGTGCTTTTTCAAAGTAATTGCGAAACTCGTAATATGTAAGGTATGCATGCATGGAATATTATGAGCCACTAGCAGAATGAACAAAAGCGTATGCGGGTAATTAATCCTTAAGCAGCTAAGAATATTGATAAAAGGATTGTTAAAAGTATTTCATAGTTATTGTTTTGTAATTTCAGCAAAAGAAATTGTCTCCTAAATTTGCATCTTACTAATTCTTCATTTTGCTTGGAATATATCCCCAAAATGTGAAAAATTACAGAAATTATGATAATTTTAGAATCTTGTAAAACACTTTATACAATCGCTTCCTGTAGTTTTGATCTCCATGCTACCTTATGAAAATGGAACAAAGTAATTTATTTCTTTCTCTCCAAGGTAAATTTTAATGGAGACTGTGGTTGATTAAAATAATCACTAAAGGGTAATAAAAGCCCTTTCCACAATAATTTTTGTTTTCTATACACGCTCTTAGACAACTAAGTCGTCGTCATTCATTTCACATAATTTAAAGTATTATAATGTTAAAAACTAACCCCCTGCTTGCATATGCGAACTTTTTTAAACAGTCATTTATTACTTTTCAATGAACTGAAAAAGATAAGAATAGCGTTTAACGCATGGTTTCCATTTTTGAAATATATATGCTTTCATAGATATCCAATTCACGGTAACTGTTCACATTCTTAACCAAATGTAGACTATTATTATTTCGTAGCGCATTCTTTGTTAAACTAGATTTCTCAGGTCGATTAAATTTGATGTGCGCTATATGTTCTTTATATCGAGTTTAAGTCGAACGTTTTGTCTGACCTCTATATTGCTTATTGCAATCTATATATTTAACTTCATAAACCCCCGATTTCTTCAAAGTACTTATTTTACACATGGTTGTCATTTGTTTGTTGCGATTGAAAAATTGTCTCCTTTCTTAGCGCTAATTGACACGGAAAAGCTTACCTTGAATAGTGCCCGTAGAAAAAATTGTTATTTGATTTCCATTTTTTAAAGTTTTATTCAATAACAATTTTTACATTCTAATGCATAGTGTAACTTTTTTATACAAACTCACATTCGATCTAATTTTAAGCGATTGTATTTCCTTTATTAGTCTTGTGGACTCCGGAATCTTGTAGCGTCGGGTGACTGTAGAAGTTGCTCACTTATTGGTGTATAATGGAATATCTGTCTAAATTACTTTCAAAAGTAATTCATTTTGACAGTATTTTTAAAACTATATTTTCAGTTTTTGTTATTGTTAGTACGAAAATTTTTATTTTTTTTATATAATTGAATTTCTCCCGATATCCTCCCGTCACAGTTTTAATTATCAGAATAGCTTCAGGTACAGAGCTTCTGTGTGCACGTTAATATGTAATTACATTGAAAACACCTGCGGTATTAATATAGTCGATATAATATTGAGTATACCGTCTTATGTCAATTTTACATGTTAAAAATTGCTTTGAAATAAAAACATTGTATTTGGTGGTTTTAATCGGAATTGGATGTAAATAAATTCGGATAATTTTCATGTTAATAGTAAATCTGAAATAAATATAATTTCAAAAATTGCACGCAAACTGAGAATATTACTTATAGCTTCTTATAGTATAGAAAATATGTAAACATATTTGCTACCTTGTACGGGTTCAGTTTAGAAAATCAAATCCATGAGGTGGTAAACATGTTTTGCAGCTATTCCATTTGCGAAGCCAAGTATAACTTAAACATTCGCTCGTCTGATCCTCTTCACGGACGCCGTTCTGAATTTATCCTAGCATGATATTGTTCCACTTGTTTGGCTTGTCGAGCATATGAAGACGTTCGACTTTCCCGGCGTCCGTTTCAAAGAAGCGATTTCCTTTTCCCCTTCAATTTTCACGACTGATACTCTTTACGGAACCCACCTGAAAAACGTTAACTGAAATTGAGTTTCGTCCTGTGGGAATGATGTTGATCGCCTATAACCTGAAGGGCGGAATCTGTCATATTTTTAGGAGTAAAAAAAATGGCATTTCAATAAAAATGAAATAAACAATGCAATTATATTGAATTGCATTTGGTTTTCCGAAACAAAGGAGAATTCATAGCTAAGAAGATAGTGTTACGTTTTTTATGTTGCTTTTCTAATATCTTTAGTTTTTGTAACTGTTATGCCTATTCATGTGTAAAAAATTATTATAAATACTTTTTATTCGGCGTTTAAAGATTATTTAAACGTATTTATATCTTAATACACACATACACACACAGAGAGGAAAATTTGTTCTTTCTTTTCGTTCTTTAATAGTAAATGCACGAGGTACGATTAACTAATACAATGAATATATTCACAATTTTAGACACATCGAAGGAAGCAAAAAAAACCTTAGTTATATGGAACGTTCAAGAGAATCCCTGTTTTCTATTGATCCATTTTCTCCTTCACGATATTGATTATTCTTTTTTCGTCTTTCTTTCCTGTTGCCAGTTATGGATTTCTAAATCTTCTGGTACTTTATCCATCAATATATTTTCTTTTCTCCCTTACCGTCTTCTCTTCAACGTTTTTTTCCAATATTTTCATACATCTTTTGTCATTTATTGAACATTTTCCAACGTAGTTAATCTTTTACTTTAGATTTTTTTGAACGAATACTGTTTTCTTTGATAATGTCCTTAGTTAATTCTTTATTCTCATCTTAATCAAAAAAAGGGAAATAAAACCCCTTCCCACAATAATGTTTGTATTTTGTATACGCATGTCGACAACTAAGTTGTCGCCATTAACAGATAATTAATTACAGTGTCGCACCTGGATTCGCGGTAAAAATCGCACAGAAATAAATCTCTACCAGTCATTCACAGTAAAAAGACAAACATACCCTGTAGATTCGTTTTACATAATTTAAAATGTATTCTTTTCTTAAAAGTAAGCACTTATCTTGAAGTACACCGCCGCTTACATAGGTGAAACTTTTTTTAACGGTGGAATTTTTCCTTTTTCAGGAATTCATACAGAAAAATATGTTATTTGACCCTTATCAGTGTTTAACACATGGTGTTTGTTTTTTGAAGTATACATATATGCTTTCGTAGCTATCGAATTCACGATGATTATATTGTTGAGTAAATGTAGACAATCTGCGGTTACATTATGATTATTTTCTAACACGTGCTTTGCTAAACTGGATTTCTCAGGCCCATTAAACTTAATATGCGTCATATGTCCTTTGTATCGGTTTCCTATCGAACGTTTTGTCTGCCATGAGAAATTTTAGGCGGAGACTGAAATATATTTGATAAGATAAACAGCAATCTAAGATGAAAGACGTAGACTACAGTTGAATCTTTAACATTGTATAAGAGAATAATACTTTTTTGTTGAAATTCAAGTTCGAAATTATTGAACCTTGAAAAATAGTGGAAGCTTATTATGTTTGAACAAAAAACAGGTTTTATCTAAGAAGTTTTGGTAAAATTTTACAGAATGAGTATTGCAAGAAGACAGCAATTCAAAATTACGAAACGCAGATGAAAGTGAAGCTAGACTAATTCTAAGCTCAATTGAAAGCCTTTGTCTAAATTGACGTAACAATGTTCTTGAATAGAACATTGGTACTCAGACTTGGAATTGTTCTAAATTCTGTGGTTTTGGATTATAGAACCGTTTTGCCGATACTCTAGAATAAGTAAATAATAATTGAAAATGAAGTTCATATGTAATTTGAGACGTTATATCCCCTTATCATAGATGTTACAAAATGGTCAAAACCTATTATTTTTATCGAAAAGAGGCTAGACCAAGAAGAATTACTGCAAAAAGCTTAAGTATTGAATATTGCTAAATGGCAACGATCCAATATTTCGAAGTCAGGAGCATTTGCAATTCTACTGGAAGCTCTTGTTCAAATCGACTCAGCTATTTTCTCAATCTAGAAAGAATGTGGCGGTGGTTTTTGTATCAAATACGTGCTCACGATTCGAGGCTTGCCCTCAAGTGTAAATAAATTATACGAGTTTTAATTTAGAGTAATAGTACTTGTACTAGATTTGCAGCTCATTTTTCTTCGGGACTTTTGAAGAATAATAAACGCCTTGTTTTTTGCATACA
Organism: Dermolepida albohirtum; assembly: GCA_031893035.1. NCBI lineage: Eukaryota > Metazoa > Arthropoda > Insecta > Coleoptera > Scarabaeidae > Dermolepida > Dermolepida albohirtum. The sequence goes on along the minus strand of JAVIWB010006346.1, from coordinate 20,808 downwards.
ATACCTTTTGTGTAGTTTGTCATCGACACAGAAAATTGAAAAATTCAAAACGAATTTTAATTGAAAACATAAGAGTTTCAATACACATATTTTAAGCTTATTATTTGAGACAACTTTCCCTATAAATTTTGTAATTTATCGCGGTAAGCTCTTGTACGTACCCGAAAATCGCATTACTTGTGACTAATGCCGAAAGTTAATAAATAAATTCTCAACATTTCGATTTTATTGTATTTTACAGGTTTTCCTTCCATCGTAAAAGCCCGTTTTCCATGCGGAAATGGAGTATTTATACACTTTCGCAATACGCAAAAGAATCGAATATTTATTAACACGAGCATTGGGTTCGATAATATTTTGGTACATTGACTCTAATAAATAAGAGCCGTTTAAAATACGTGGTGTAATGAAACCGCGATAATATTTGAAGTAAATCGATAGATTTTTCTCTTGATTATTACTTTCGCAGTACACAAGTTTGATTTGAATATTAGTTATTGGTGACCCTCCAATTTAACACCTTTAGAAAATTGTTATGAAAGTTTATAAATTGCTGGGAAGATAAATACCAAAATTTTGAAAAGCGTCTGTGTTAATATAAGATACATCTTCTTTCCCTCTTTTAAAAGGATAGACCAGTAGATTTGGGAAAATGAAATTAATTGTAATTCTAAAAATATCTTTATATTAATTTTTTTAGTCTCGTACAGGGTAAAATCGCATGAATGAGCTAGTATTTATAAGTCTTTAGCCAACCTTTCGGAATCCTCTGTGACACAATCAGGCCGCAGCAGCGTTGGTCTGCTCTTAGGATACCTTCCCACAGCTTCTGCCCCAAAAATACGTCGAGTCAATAACTTTTATGCGTGGTGCCACACCTCTGTTACCAAATACAAGGCGATATTTTGTTGAGTGTATGTTCTATTATAGCAAGAAGTTAACGCTTCTTCTACAAATACCACCATCAAGTACAAGCCCATTGAATCTTTTTAAAATTTTCATTTCAAAAGTACAGCTTCTATTCTTAATTGCTCGTTATTTAAGTTTTCTAGGTATTTGCTAGGATAGGTTCTCCATATGTCAGATTGGATGGTGTCGGTATTCCATAAACTGTACTTTGTATCTTCTATACAGGATGCAATCTTAAATACCTTTTAACCAAAGTATGCTTTGATAGTTAACAGTTTCGTTTGCTAATCCCATCGGATGTTGTTTAGATTAAATATAAATTGCTGAAGAAAATTCGTTGTACGAGTCTTCCTATTACAGGTAAATTAAACTCGACCTCTTGCACAGTTGACTTAAAGAGATGCGATGAATATTGTTTTTACAATACTTAATCTATTATTGAGACGATAACGAGACTGTTATACAATGTAACTCAAAGGAGCTTTTAGAATTTCACTTAAATTTATACGTCTACGAGGAAGTGAGATTCTATCAGCATTATGTTTTGGGAAAACACAGAAATTTGTTAAAATATTGTAGTCTTACATCTCATCGTATTATCGCCATATATTATGTCATTTTTTCAATTAAAAATATTAACAAATTCCATATCACATTAATATTTGCATCTAGTAGGTTACAAATATTAATGTGGTATAGGATTGTTTTCTTTTCTTTTTACTTTTTTGTTTGTTCATAGTTTCCAATGTAATTTGCATTGTCACTATTATTTTGCTCAATTCTAGGTCATTCAAATGCTTAACGTAAAACGCTTATATTCGGGGAATTACAAGATTACGTGGAATTATAGAAATTAAACTCAGTTGGCACAGACACATTTATTAATTAGTTCATGCACAAGCCAAGATATGTTTTTCTATTAATAAGTATTTTGTTTTCCCGACTTTGATATATGTATGTATATTATGAATTACTAATTTCGCTTAATGGATGCATTGTGCGATTCTGTCATTTTATTTTCGTTGGAAGCCCTCTGACTCGCTCGTAATATATGTAATGGAAAAAACGAAAACTTTTTCATAAGTTACAAAACCCAGTAGTCTTCCTCATAGACGACATACACAAAGTATTGCGAAGTACATTTCTTTGTATAAAACCTCTAGAGTGGGTATTGCGAAAATAAAAATTAAAAATGCATTTTACAACTTTACTAAATAAGTAGCTACTAGTACATGAAAGCAGTGCAAAAAACTATTCCGGTTTCGTACAGTGGCATAGTTACCAGAGGAAAAAGCAAGTGGTTCTAAGTACATAGTTCAGATATCGCAAAACATAATAGGTTACGAGAAACTCCTGTTTAAATATCTGTAAATATAAGTGACTCCTTGGGGCTCATTAGAGTGCGGTTCTCTTAATTAAGCGTAGCCGGTTGCTAGGTAGCGGCTCTTGTCAGACGGCGGTAGCTCCTTGCATGACTTCCTTTTCCCTAATAACATCTGCCCTTTACATAATGCACAAGGTATTTTTTTGTCGTTGGTGGCATACTAAATATTTATAAAATTTGAGGAGAAAGGTATTAGTAAATATGAAAAATAATATTGAAAAATTTACTCATTTTTGATTTTACTTTTTTCCGATTTTATATATTTTCTGTGGTAATAAAGAATGTCACATGGATCAATAAGTCCCGAGATTAACAATGAAAACAACATTTTTTTTGCAAAATTTTTTTTTATTCATCAACATAATCACCTTTTAGGGTGATACAATGGTTCCAACGCTTTTCCAATTTTTCAATACCATGTTTATAAAAAAATTTATCTTTCGCTTCAAAATAAGCTTCAGTTTCAGCGATGACCTCCTCATTTGAGCCAAATCTTTTTCCCTGGAGCATTTTTTGAAGATCAGCAAAGAGCCAGTAGTCACTGGGGCTAAATCTGGCGAATATGGGGGGTGGGGAAGCAGATCAAAACCCAATTCGTTCAATTTTGCCATTGTTTTCATCGACTTGTAGCAGGGTGCATTGTCTTGGTGAAAAAGGATTTTTTTTCTCTGCATGTGCGGTCGTTTTTTTGCGATTTCCTCCTTCAAACGCACCAGTAAGTCAATATAATAATCACTGTTGATCGATTTACCTTTTTCGAGGTAGTCAATGAAAATCACGCCATGTGTATCCCAAAAAACTGACGCCAGGACTTTGCCAGCTGACTGCTGCGTTTTCGGACGTTTCGGACGGCTTTCGCCAGCTGTGCGCCACTCAGATGACTGCCGCTTCGACTCGAGTGTAGTGATGTATCCATGTTTCGTCCATGGTCACGTAACGACGCAAGAAATCTTTTTTGTTGCGAGTAAATAGCGATAAACAGCTTTCTGAATCATCGACTCGTTGCTGTTTTTGTTCCATCGAGAGCAATCGCGGCAACCACTTGGAAAAAACCATTTTCATGCTCAATTTTTCATGAAGGATAGTAAATACACTTCCATATGATATCTGTGTCATCTCAGCAATCTCACGGAGCTTCACTTTACGATCTTTCATTATAATTTTTGTCACTTCACTCACATTTTCCGGTGTAACGGCTTCCACAGGTCTACCCGAGCGTTCCGTGTCATTTGTGTCGGTACGACCACGTTTAAACTCGGCAAACCACCGACAAATCGTTGCTTTTGATGGACAATAGTCCGGGTAACATTTTTCAATTAATTGTTTTGCTTGCGTGGTGTTTTTACCCATTAAAAAACAATGTTTTATCAGAACACGAAACTCGGTTTTTTCCATTGTTTAAACAAACTACAAAACGACTTTACTCCAACCTCGATAACTCAGCTGTTTCTGGTCCGATCGACTTAAAATTTTGACACGTTTCAAGCAAAGGTTAGTACTCTAGAAAGACGTGGTTACTGGTTTACTACGAGCGCCATCTATGGGTTAGTCTCGGGACTTATTGATCCATGTGTTATTTCTTAATAACAAGTAATATTGAATAAATCTTAGGGTTCGCAGTAGTGTACAACCTCGTCGAAAAGGCCAGATGGGCGCGACTGTAAGTTAAATGTATATTCTAACATAGCAAAATGATTTAAAGACTTATTTGCACCCGTTGCAGTTAAGAATCCATCTTAGCGAGGCATCTTTACGTCACTGACATGATACAAGCTATCGGCCTACACGCGTTCACCCCCTATCTGTTTTTATTTCTGATTACCCTGAGGATTGTTTAACTTTAATGATAAATAAACAGGTCTCGCAGAATTATCTCTTTTTTTAATTTTTTAAGTGATGAAAAATATAAACATATTCTGCACTCCTAGAAAAATAAGTCGGGACCAGAATGATTATATCAACTTGCAGATATATGTTTTTAGGATGCAAATGTTAATGTGATAAAGGTTTTTTTTTCACATAACCGAAACAAAAGACAAATTACTTTTATCCAAAGGAAGTAGTCCACAGTTTAATTTGTGAATTCGAAAAAATCTTCTTCTACTTAAGGGGAAGATCTATAGAGCAAAAGGTAAAGAAGAATGAGAATAGTACACGAAGAAATAGAATTAGATAATCTTCTAAGATAGATTCATCATTCAAATTGAATTCACTTTTTTAAGCTTCGTGACCATTTTTGGACGTGTGTTGATGAAGTCCAAAGATACTACAAAATTTTCGTCGCAACTAATGCGTTGCCTTCACACATAAATAATGTTTTAAATGAACTTTGCCAATAAGTATCTTTTTAATGTGCAACGTTTGTTAAGACGACAATAAACGCATTCGAATGAACACTTCTCAAGAGTGTTTAAGACTTACTTACACCTGATTTTCTTCGATGTGTTATAACAGGAGATGAACGATGGCTTGCTACCATTACACCCCAGATATAAAGCAGCAGTTCAAACAGTGGATGAGAGCAAGTGAAAATGCGCCAAAGAAATCCAAAATGATTCCATCTGCAGGAAAAATAAACAACTATTCTTTTCTGGACTTCTCGAGATATTGTGCTTATTGATTACCTGGAACAAGCCAAAACTGTCGGCTTTCAATGAAATGAATGTGAAATATTATACTTCACTACTGTATTAATTGAAGGATGCTGTTCATGCGAAATATCTACATTTGGCCAAAAAGAAATTACGCTTTTACAAGTAAAAGCGCTAACCATATCTCAGGTTTTCTCAAATTTTATTTGACTATATTAAATAATAAAAAAATATTTTATACTCGTGTTTTCTATATCAGAGAATTCTCTTCTTACTAGTCTTTGTATTTGCATTCTATATAAGTTAAGTTGAGGCTTTATGACCTATAGCTTTGTTGATCAAAGCTGTATCCTAATTATTTGACGTGGTAAGATAGAAGGACTTATACACTACATTAGAATAATTTAAAAATGCCAGATACATCATTGGCATTTTAGAAAATCGTAATACAAGTTCAGATTCATAGAGACGTGATCGGCTAAGAATATAAGAAATTAGTCTGTTATTAATTTCAAACGAAGTTTTGTTCTAAGTAGGTGTGGTCACTGGATTACTTTATAAATGCGTATACTACGTGTTGATTTGATATATTTGCTTGAAAATTATACAGCTTCTTAAATCAATATGATGGATTTTTTCATTGTGTAGAATAATGTTTTGTTCTCAAATTAATACTGTGTTAACAAAAGATTTTCGAAAATTTAACGAAAACCCTGGTTATGACAGCCCCTTTACCTGATTCCAAGTTGTGTCGAAAGTTTAACAGCATATGTACGTGAAATGTTCATTGTTGATCTAAGAATTCGATTTAGCTTGTATAAACAGAAGCAAGCTTTATCGCTCGGGTTCCAACTTTACGTTAGGGCCGGGAATAACTTGTAAACACTTAAGACTTTGGAAATTTATAGTGGCGAGCTAACAGAGTCGAACTGCTTGCGGACGAGAAAAAAAACGCCGCAAGGTTTCTATTACAGAATAAATTGCCGTGGTTTCAAGATGTAATGTGGATTTTTTTCGAAACGAACACAGTTTCACGAACTTAATGTGACAGTATGATTTGAGTTGTGTTATTTAGACATATGAAGGTTACTTTTGAGACTTACGGAGTTTCTCCTTTGAGATTTATTATGCACGTAGTTTATAGTGACAAAATGTTTCTTCGGGTGTATAAAATTATACAGAAATAAGAGAAGAGTCTTCTCTTTTATAATATTTAAAGTACACTACAAAATTACTTCTACTTGGTTCTTATGTCGGGAGACTTACAGTCTGTAACACAAGAGCGTTTGGTCGTCTTTCTTTTTGTTAGTGTGTGTAACTTGCATTGTAATACCTTATTTTTCATTTTTTAAAAATTTCGTTTATTTCGATGATATGTAAAATGAGAAATCATCTTCCTGGAAAAAGTCAAAGAACTCTTTATGTGGCTAAGATTGATAAGATGATACCTTACGGTCTTATACTCTGAGACGTCTTCCGAGTACTTCGTCAGTGGTAACGAATTATACGTGTGCTACATATTCTGACTTGGCTATCGCGATTTTTGCAGAATATTTTATATGCCTTAAGGCGTTAACTTTACTTTCGTCTTTTCACAAGAATCGTATGTTTAAGTAATTGCGATATATTGGATATTGTCATCTCCACTTCAGCTTATAAAAAAGGTATGGAATTGATAATGAGGCCGTATAACTAGATGGAATGTGGAGGCGTCCTGAATTGCCTGTACTTTTATTGTAAAAGATTTCTTGGTAATAAAGTATTTTGCGGTGCTCTTGGATAAACAGTGTACTGATAAGATCAACAGTTCTTGTTTCTTACAGTTTGTGTACGCATGTACGTTTGCCTGCCTAATGAACACTAAACGTTTTCAATTGGAAAAGATAATTGCTTGTTGCGTATGCACTTTCTCTTGAGTTTTGTTTTCACACACGCCCGAAGATTCTGAACTAGATTAGCAACATCTAGAGATGGAGATGGCTATTCTAACACATTAATGCTACTTTCCGCTTTTCAGATGCTTTAGATATGACTTCAATCTTCCTTTTGAAGTATTTTTTTTCTTGATGTCTACGCATTTAAAATGCTGGTAGTCAAAAATAATGAATGAAGTCCTTTAATATGAAAGCAACCTCAAATCTGTATGTTTTGAAAATGATTAATGGACGAAAAATTATAATTTTTACCGCTTTAATATAGCATATACATACGTTGCCGAAGCCCTTTCAAAATTTTTTTTTAATTATTTACCATACGTACGATATAAAAGCAACAAAAATTAGAATTTTTCAGTTTCACATTGTAAAAGCGCAAAAGCAAATTTATAGAATCCAAAATTATTATGTATCGTTGGGTTCATCAATTTAAGTAATAATAACACAGGGTAACAAAATGAAAATGAAAAAAAAAATTTGGTGCCGGAAATCTAACATCTGATTTTAGACGTTTTTAATGTGCTGATTCCAAAAATGCCATCAGATTTTTTCTATCAGCTCTAGTTTTTGAGATACAGGTTACAGGTTAATTGATATTTTTTTCTGATAAAGGACAACAAATAAAGAGATAAATATGTACTTAATCGTCAAAATAGAAATTTCCCAGAATGTAATTAGCCAAATGGAGACCTGGAATGAGCACTGGGTTAAAAAAAATGGCCTTCAAGAGATGTCATGATTCAAGGAAAACAAAACGTGATCAACGAACCTTTGGTTGCAAGAGAAAAAAATCTTCCGCCCTTGCATATCAAGCTAGGCTTAATGAAGCAATTTGTGAAGGCTTTAAATCGAGATGGAAATTGTTTTGGGTATTTATCACGTAAATTTCCTGGCATAGCACGGAAAAACTAAAAGCTGGTATATTTGATGGTCCTCAAATAAGGCAACTTGTTAAAGATCCACAATTCACCACATCAACGAACGAGACTGAATCTAACGCTTGGTGTTCATTTGTTCAAGTAGTACAAAATTTTCTTGGCAATCATAAAGCAGAGAATTACGTAGAATTAGTGGAAACTATGCTTTCAAATGTTAATATTCTCGGCTGTAACATGAGTATAAAAGGTCACTACCTCCACAGCCACCTAGATCGTTTTCCAGAAAACTTAGGTGATTGTAGTGAAGAACAGGGGGAAAGATTCCATCAGGATATTAAAACTATGGAAGATCGTTATCAAGGACGATGGGATAGCCACATGATGGCGGACTACTGCTGGAGCCTTCAGCGAGACTGCCCTAGTAAACTTCATTCTAGAAAGTCGTATAAAAGAAAATTTTTATGTGATTAGTGACTAATGTAATTATGTAAATTAAGTTTTTGCAATAAATACTTAAATCCATGTGTCTTTGTTTTTTTAACTGTCAATAGTAATATTATATATTATAACAGTTATAACGTAAAATATATACACGATTTTTTAAAAAAATCTCAAAAACTAGATCTGATAGACCAAATCTAAGAACTTTTTTACATTCTGCATCCAAAAATTACCCAGGAACAGTTAAAAAATCGCAGGCACCAAAATGAGTGTTGGCCTGTGTAATGATTCATTTATGAACTAGAGGGGAAACTATGAGCGGCTTTTGGATTCGATCTAGAGACTTACCACTAAGCTATTAACCGGATTAATATTAGGACCTTCCAGAAGTCGTTATAAGGAATACATCGTTAACTAAATAATAAATGAATTAATGAAGTTCATATAAAATTAAAAATAAATATTTGGTTAGGATGTGAAGTCATTATCGCGTTGTTGTCTGCAAAGGTTACTTTCTGATATTGACTTATGAGTTTGATAGTTTGACTTTGTAAAACAGACATAGTAATGGTCCTAGAATACTCTCTTGGAATACTCTAGCGTTGATAACATCGTTGGCGGATAGTTCACCCGGATATTTTGCAAGCAATTTTTTATTGATTATTGAGGGTTGTAGGACATAGTAATGATGTCATGAAGAATGATTCATTTTTAATTCGTATTGGAGGCTTTCATGCCAGATCTTTTGTAATATCAAAAAATAATTTATCCTTTCTAGATCTTTATTTGTTTTACTAGTCTGCGTACTTGTTCTATTGCATCATACTCTCCTGAACCCAATTTAATGCTTCGAGATTAGTTCTTTGTTCCCTATTATTGACGTGAGCTGTTTTAGCAAGAGCTTTAATAATTAAAAAACTTGAAAAATTGCTTGGCGAAAAGTGGTTTACATCAAATGAAGAGATCTATATAGATCTATATACCTGGTCCATCGTTGGACCAGGTATATAGAGGTATAAGGAGAATGTGTCGAGAATTAAATTAAATGCAAAACAATTGCGTTGTGTTCCTTAACGCAGGTATTTTTCATTTCATCCTCGTACGTAAAGTAGAAATACTTCCTCTAGGGAAAAATGAACAAGTAGTTTCCGTTTTTTTACAAAGCGTTCGACAAACTTTGTTTAGTATCCAACGCAAAGTTCATTACTGTGTCGTTATAAAAACATATACATCACGCAGAGTCTTTACATTTCATTAAAGCATTTATACTTACATAAATATCTTAGGTTAATGAAGCGATGACGTGTATATTAATTATCTAAGTGAATGTTAAGTTTTTGTCATTCAAATGAAGTTTCGTATTTCTGTATGGCGATAAGAAGTAAAATAATTATGTGACGTTTCTGAAAATCAAAGGAGAATGACAACGGTATAAATGAGGAATCGTCGTCATACTGGAGTTGGATCGCAGATGAGGTAAGAGAGAACGGAACTGGAGTAGCGAGAGGGTCTCAAATCACAGGAACGAGGAAAGATAAATGAGCGGCGCCAGGAGTGTTATTAAATCGGCAATAAGCGGAGACCCAAGATATCCTCCTCATTCACGATGTTGTTGCGTTTCGCATAAAGCTTCGGCTTTGTGTAAATTAGACCGGCGGTTTTAGCATTTTTCCTCCCGATTACCACCACCGACTCACCTTATTCAAGTTTCACATGAGAAGTTGTAAAAGGAGCATTAAGTTTTTGCCGGGAGATCGCAGTCACCTTGATTAAAATATGCTAAGGTTTTGTCGGGTGAATTTTATACTTTCTTGTTCCTTCCGGGACCCAAAATACCCAGAGGTATCCTTAGTAAGTCCGAAGGATCTTTTCGTTTATACCTTCTGGATGTTTTCCAGATATATTAGAGAGAAAAGCAAAAAATTTTATCGCTTTTGACACTTACTCGTTGTCTTCTTAATGAGTCGATTTTCTTTACAAATGATCATATTATAAACGGTATTTTCCATACCTATTACATTTATGGTTGGGAAAAAAATCGATTTAAATTATATGCATAATCAGTTCTCTTATTTCAATCAATAATAAAATTTCCATCATTTTCTACACTTTTCTTAACTATCCTATGTATGCACATCTCATGAATCCTACTCCTGTAAAACATTTTTATTTTTACCCAAGTGCTGAAGAAATCGAAATAGATTTTGACACTCTTAGTCTACACGGTGTTTTCCATTTTGAATTACTACTGTGGGCAAAAAATAGTAAGACTTTTTAATTTAAATTTCGCGCGAAAACCCATTCGTCGAAATATTTTTTTTCTAGGTTGTTATGACTGTCAGTGACATCTGTGCCAAATGTCACATCAAAATAATCATTAGTGTTTAGTATACGCTTATCTTTGCGAAGTACAAAAATTGCATTCAGCGATTTTTACAATGAGTGAAATTATTCAACAAAGAAGTTCCATGAAATTTTGTGTACGGAATCAAATTTCTGGTGCCGAAACGCTCAGAATGTTGCAAAAGGCCTTCGGTGATAATTGTTTGTCGCGAGCAAGTGTTTTTGATTGGTACAAATTATTCAAAGAGGGTCGAGAACGCGTTGATGTCGAACCACGTCCAGGAGGGCTATCAACATCAACTAATGACCAACACGTCAATAGAATCAAGGAATTGATGCTTGAGAATCGACGACTAACAGTCAGAGACCTTACTGGCATCGTTTGAATATCGGAAGGATCAGTGAAAACCATTTTGAAAGATCATTTGGGCCTATGAAAAGTGAAAGCACGATTTGTTCCAAAATCACTCAATTTTTTCGAAACACAGCGTGGCGTTGACGCCTGTGAAACAATGCTTTCCGACTATCAAGACAAAATGAAAGGCATCATAACTGGAGATGAGACTTGGATCTACGCTTATGACCCGGAAGCAGACGATCAATCGGTTGAATATCGTATCAAAAGTGAGTCGAAGCCCAAAAAATCACGTCAAAGCAAGTCAAAAATCAAGGTTATGTTGACAGTTTTCTTCGATTATCGAGGTGTGGTGCACTCCGAATTCCTTCCAACCGGCCAAACTGTCAACAAAGAATACTATTTGAGTGTTATGCGTCGTTTGCACAATGCTATTCGTAAAAAGAGGCCAGAATTATGGGCCGACAACTCTTGGTTTTTGCACCACGATAATGCACCGTCGCATACTGCATTAATTCTTCGTGAGTTTTTCGCCAAATTTTCAACCAATATCGTGCCGCAACCATCGTATTCGCCTGATTTAGCTCAGTGTGACCTCTGGCTATTCAGCAAACTCAAACGACCGCTCCGGGAAAACCGTTTTGAGTCAATTGAAGACATTAAACGTGAATCGCTACGCGCATTGAAGGCTATTTCTGAAATTGACTTTAACAACTGTTTCGAGAATTGGAAGAAACGTTGGCACAAGTGTATTGGGGCCAGGAGGAGATTACATTGAGGGGGACGAAATAGATTTGGAAGAATAAATTAAGAATTTAAAAATTATGAACAAAATTTTACTATTTTTCGCCCATAGTAGTATGTGCTTTGCGTGTGTGAATTTATCCGTATGTCCATGTTAGGTTGGTGTTCCTCTACTGTTTGTTTAATATAGCCTTTTTTACACTGACGGTACGTGTCCTTTAGTCGTAGTTTAAATAGCTTGTCCTGTCAGCGGGAAGTAGTTTGCTTTACTTTCTGTAGCGCATAATAATATTTGATTGCCAGCAATTTGGAAGATTTGTCTATAACGAACAAAAAATTTGTCGATAAAAGTTTTAAATAAAACTTAGTGGAATTTCTAGAATATAATTCATGTGCTTATAGACAAAAAGGTTTAGAAAAACAGTTTTAGCCACCTTCAATAACTCAGAATCACATAGTAAGAATGAAAACAAGTAATCATATCTTAATCAATATTTACTTCCGCGATCTAAAAAGATTACCGCATCTCAATCTCTTCGTATTTATCGCTTGATGGAATTAAATACGATCACCGTTCAAATTCGGTGTTTAAATAACTGGAAACCTATAAACTAAACCATTTATTACATTTACTTGCTTGTAATAAATATGCTTGGAGCGTTAGCAACTTAAAGGGAATATACTACATACATACATTTACTGCTTTCATAACCAGCAGTGGTGCAATAAATTATATGGCAGCACGGTTATATATGTGAATATGTGAATATATTTATGGTTCTCTCAAGTAGATTGAATTTTAAATATTGATTTGCACGGATTATATATAATTCATATTCCTTAGGTTCAGATTCGTTATAGATTGCATTATTCCTTTTCAAATATTCCTCAAATTACAGAGAAGATAGCAAAATCGCAGTTACTTGTTATAAAGGTGTTGAATTACCGTAATAATAATAGATTTGTGTTTAAAGTTATCTTAATTTAATATGTAGTATGAGCTTATGATAAATTTATATTTTTGCAAGCCCTTGTGTCAGTTTTATGTTAATAATTTCCTAGCCACATATGTTTTGTTTTCTACGAAGAAAAAGGGTTTCTATTAAGTCGTTGCAAAAAATTTAGGATTTTCTTATATATTTTTCATCATAACTATTTTGAAACTATTCTTCCTTAAACCCTATCCACACCAAGATAATGCGATGTCGACTCTTTGGAGGTCTTTAGCTGAAGTGATCCACTATAGCTTCATAAATTTTGGAGAAACAATAGCTACAGAGAAGTATTGTCAGCAAACTAACAAAATGCATCAACAATTGCCGTGCATTCTTTTAGTATCAACGTCTCACCAATGACATTGCAGAAGCTAAACGAGTTGAGTTACAAAACCTCATTCATTGTACTTGTCGGACTTCTCCTATACCGACTATAGTGACTATAAGTTCCTCAAGAATCTCGATAGTTCCAATCGACCACAGTTTCCATAAAAAATTACCTCCAGAATTTCAGATTTTTATGCTACTGAGATAAATAAACTTGTTTCTCGTTGACAAAAATTTACCAGTTCTGGTTGATTTCAATTTTGGTTAATAAAAGATTTGTTATTTGAAACTTGCTGTTTAAAAATTCTGCATTATTTTTTGCAACAAACTAGTATATATTGCATTGTGATTTGTAAATTATTCATTTTTTCATCCGCGTCTAATGATTATGGACTTGATTGGTGATTGGTAACAGAAAAAGGATAGGTTTTCATAATGGCTGGTGAGGACATTTCGACTTTGGCATTCCTTCACTAAATGATGCCTTAAATAATATCATCCAGCTGGAAGAAAACGTTTTCAAAATGTTGCCAACAGCAAAGATTAATATATAAAACCAAAAGCATATGAAGGGGTGTTACTAAAACTAAAAACAATAAAGAAAAATGTTAAAATTACATTAATGTAAGCAAGTGATTATTTTTGATAAACAAATAAATATTTATATTTCCTGAAAATCAAATAGCTGAAGCTTTTGTGTTTAATTTTGTAATTTTGTAATGGATTTCTAAGTATCAAATCAATGATCAAAACTGGAGAAGCGAGACCATGCTTGCTAGAATAGGAAAAGCACAGTATACCCTAAATAAGTTGAAGAGAATATGCAAGTCTAAACAATTACATTTAAAAATGGAAACCAAAATCTTTAAAGGCAATGCGATTAATATGCTATTATTTATATATGGGTTAGAAAAAAGTTTGAGTGCCTTCCTGAAGAAAACATTTAATAAGTCTTTAAAGAATATCGTAAGTATTTGATAATCAGATCGTTCGTCTAGAGAACAATTATAGGGAACAACAGAAATGGAATTTATTGGAATAATGTCAAGGTTGGGATAAATACACTTGCAAAAATCTGGGAGAAAAGTCTAATTGCTGAAATAGAAAGCAGAGTTGTAACCAAGTTAAGACTGGGGCCATAAACTATGTAAAATGAAGGTATATGGTAGAGACTCTTTGTCCTATATGGAATCAAGTGTGTTGAGAAAGTAACTTGGAGATTTAGGATTTCAAAAATTATTTGCTTTTTAATAAGACAGTAAAGTGGATTTGAAAATAATAGAACATCTTATAAAAGAACAAAACATGTATATAAGCAGCATGCTATTATCATTAATAATGTTTTACAAGTCTCTAAATACTGTTTTCTGTTATGAGGATATTATAATAGAAAACAGTATCGTATTAAATGTAATTACCGTATCAAGGATTTCAGTCAAATAAGCAGTCTAATTATTAATTGAAAATACTGAGATAAATTATGAATAATGTTACCGGAATCCCCTAGTGAATTCCGTTGCAACAAGCCGGCGTGTCACTTGGTTTCTGCCAGGTTGTTTTAAAGGATTTGCATATATTTGAATTAGGTAGTGAACAAGTTCAGTATCTTATGTAAATTATTATTTACGTCGTCAGCAAGTCGCTCTCAATAATAAAATTGTCTTATTTGTTTAAACAATACTTAAGTATAACTTATTCGACTGAATATATGTAGATTATCAAGTAGTCAATCGAGATTTTACTTGCGCGAAAAAATATTAACAATAAAAATTGTATTGGGTTTTCGAAAAAGCCATGACGTGTTTTTTCTTTCAAGATGAGATTTAATTAGGGAAGTACATAAAATATTGAGCGTTTTTATATTTGTAGAGGATCTGTAGTTGCGGACAATAAAGTTCTTGCAATAGTTATAATCCTTCTTACACGATTGCAAAATTCATAATTGAATCATATCAGAGACTGTTTCCGAATAAAAGGCAACACTTTGCGCTTACTAATTTAATTCTTCGAGCTTTGAAGATCAGCATTTCGCTTGACTTTTGACCAATTCAGATCACGAACTGTCATTTAAATCTGACTGCCTTAATTTATACGACCCCTCAGGTGCGTCAATAAAGTCAGGGCTCGTTTCTGTTCCTTTCACCTTAGAAGTCATCCACAATTCACGAATCTAGTGTGGATGGTATGGAAAGCTCTGTAGTGTTGTGAAGTGTAACCTATGTTATAACTGAAGTGAGACTTGGATATTTTACCTTACTTCTGATCTGCATATCCCATTAATTTTAGTTGTATAAAAGTGATAAAGTGATAAATAGTTCCTTAGCTCTTGCCATATCATTGGAATTACAAACGACATGTGACGAGATTTTTCATGCAGCCAGCCACTAACCTGGGATGCACATGTTAAATAGCAGATATGTGGGGCTCAAATCTTATCCTGATTCACTACATTACACCCGACGTACAGTTCATAACTTTTTTTTGATGAGTAGTGATACGTTTTCTTTTGGAGGCTTAAGAGTCACTTCACTACGCACGTAATAAAAGTTCTCAACTCTATTCACACAGTTACGTGACATTATAACGTTAAAAAATAAATTATACAAGCTTGTGATTGAAGATTGTACTACAAGTGATACCGGCCGTGAAACCTTACGTAATTTAGTGAAAAATACGTCAATTTGGAGATAACATGTATAATTACAAAAAAATTGTGGGTGATGAAAAAATTCTGATGGCATAATCGAATTCAGCAGGCAAAATTACATAAGTAATTTTCTGCTTATTACATCGTCATAATTAAGGTAGAAATTAATGAAAAAATCATGTCCTATCGGTGGGAATCGAACTCAAATCTTCTACATAGAGCACCTACCCGGTAACCAGAAGACTGCGGTTCAATTCCTCCCTGATAGGGCATGATTTTTTAATTAATTCCTGCTTCAACTATAACGATGCGATAACCAGGAAATAACTTTTATTACTCACAATTTAAAGTATATATTATTGAAAGTGTCATAAAAATGTAGATGTTTTTGAGACTTCAAACATAATATTTTGGTATCAAGACGTTCACTTATACGTGACGTACGTATATCTTTGCGATAAGAGTGATGAAAATTACACTTTTGCAGAATTTATTAGTAGTTTTTTTCCGTGCTCTTCCGAGACGAACCATTGCCACCGACGTCGTCGCCACCTCCATTAATCACACGCAGAAGTGTACATGGACGCGGCTGCTTCAAGGACCAACCCCCGTGTCGTGCATTTTTTCGCTCCGGTCGTGTATTTGTTTGACGTGTATACATCGCTCCGTATGTAACAAGAGACGAGCGAATATTTTGTTCGCATGCGTTCACTGAAAGCCGACGAGGATCAGGAGTCTGGCGCCTGGACCGCTCCTGCAGTCTGCCGATGTCCTTGTAGGACGTGACGTCCTTTTACAGCGTCGAGCGATTCTAGCAAATTTTCGCGAAATACGTCGCCGTACCGAATTCTATGTGACGTATTGTGTTTAGTGTACGTGATCCTACCTGCATATGTGGACCGATGTTCCTTTGCTTCAAATTTAAAAGCTCGATCTCCCCAAAACTGACATCGATACTCATTCTAAATACTACACGTGTTCTCGTGGTTCTCATTAGCATTAGTGTGTAGTTTACAGGGCGAATCAATCCATCAATTAATTCCCTCGAAAAGGAATGGAAACTTTTATAATATTGGGCATGTGTTTTGTGTGTTACGAACTGTGCGAGCTATTCTATCAGTGTAATTCGCCGAAAGGGGATGAAAAAGTGGCTGGCTTCGTAGGGGCGGAACGCAGTAAAGTGATTTACTCAATATCGGAGCGAGCAGAGGTTGAAAATCAACGGTGTTCAACCTAAAATCCCTACCAATATAAATCACTTACATATGCGTAGAAATGTGTGCGTGCAATCAGGATTTCTTTTATATGGCGGGGATTTGCCCGAAGGCCACGTGGTCCCTTTAATTTGATCCGATTGCGAATGCGAGAAATCTATAAGTATTTGTACCTTCATTGTTTCAATAACAATTGAGGAAAGTCAGTTTTCAACGAATAAAAAAAATAATTATGATAGTTAGTAAGGTATCTTTTTAATATTTTGTAAAAAATGAATAAACACAAGCTCCTTCGTAGATAGTAAATTTTGTTGGAGACTGTGGTTGATTAAATTAATCAGTTTAGGTTAATGTAACCATTTTCCACAATAATTTTCGCATTCTGCGTACGTATTTCGACAATTAAGTTGTCATCATCAGCAGATAATTAGTGCCGCATCTCAGCCCGCGGTAAAGTTCACACACAAAATCTACTTTACATGAAAACCAAATACATACTCAGCGCGTGTCTGGTCTTCGCGTAAGCATATACTCAGCGGGGTCTTCGCGTAAAGTAGTCGATTTTTCTCTCTAAGTATTAACACGAAGTCATGTGCGATATTGTGATTAATTTCTGCTGATAATGACAACTTAGTCGTCGAAAGTGCGAACATTGATGTGGCAAGGGGTTCTTATCTTTTTTTTTTGATTCCATCGTAAATGTCATATTTATGAATAATTTGTAATTAACAAATATAATCGAATACTTTTACTCTCTAGAAGGTTATGAAATAATTTTTTTCATTAATATTACGTCGGTATTGATAAATAAAATACTTCAACTGCCATTGTATGCATTTTTGTTTAGAATGCTTACAATAACTAACAATTTTCATTATCAAAACTTACTTTCGAAATTATAAAAAAAACGCATTCTTATTGTAGCTGTGTTTTTATTATTAAACTTTTTATTTTTCCAACTGAAACGTTTACATGTAGTTGTTTATCAACAACAGCGTAATATCATTTGCCAATGATGTCACTTAACTCATTTAGACTGCCAACTTAAGTTTGAAACAAAAATTCATGGCTCTCTAGAGTATAAAAGATTTCGATCAGTTGGTACGATTAGTTCTGGTAAAATGAATCTGAGTGTATCTGCCAATTTGGGAACGTCTTTAGATATATAATTTTCCTGATGAAATATTTACGCAGCAGATTTGTTTTACTAATGAGTTTATTACAAGTAAGGATTTGTAAATTGTCTAATAAACCACTTCAAAGTATCTTCGTTGTTTAATTTAATGCTTCTGGAAGATTATATATCTATAGACTTGTTTATGGGTATATGAAATTAACCTGTATCTTGCCGAAAGGATAAAATTACGAAAAAAGAAACAATTGCAAATGTTTATTATTACTACTACTATATATTCTTTTAATTTAAATAAGTTTAAATTTAAAGAAAGTTTATAAAGTATATTAAAACAGGGTTGGCTAAACTTGTTAAATTCCAGTAAATTACATTAAATACATTTCACGAAGTAAATTTTTTAATTAAAGGGTTATGTTAAAAAATGAATAAGTTTAAAAGTAATTAAACCAGATATTTAAGGTCCCAAGAGATTGTAATTTCAATGTATGCCCTGCGGTGCACTAAGATACTCCGACACGTAAAAATATGTAGCTAATTAGTTATCTCCTAGTTCGTAGTAGCGTACACCCTTATCGGAAAGACTGGATAGGCGCGAATTATAGTTCTTCTATAATTTAACGTAGGAAAACGATTTAGAAATTTATTTATACCCGGCGTAGTTAACAATCCATCTTTGCGTGGCATCTTTGTGTCACTGACACTATGAAAACTATCGGCAATGCCTGCTTGCATTCGCCTCCTCCATCGGTTCCAATCACAGGTTATTTGAAATATTGTTCAATCTTAGTAATTAGTATGGTTCTCTTTGAAATAGTTAATATGTTGCATGGATATACACAGCAGACTTTGCATAGGCGGTCAACATTTTGTTCTTCGACATTAACATTATCTAATGTATTGATACATAGATGTCGTTACAACTTTCTATACTCTCTTTCGTAATTGGTGACTTTAATCTCTTCTATGTCGAGAATAATAAATAGTTAAATATTCTTTGAAGAATCCAAGCCCTTCATAGAGAAAATATAATAATGGGTTGCCACCTCACGTAAACGAATACATTGTGTTATTAGCTCTGGCTTCTAGTAAGATGTTTTATGGACTCCTGTAAAAGTTCGTAAAAGAACTTCGTAACTGTACTTTTGAGCATTTAAGTGGTCTCGAAGTGATACTAAGAGGTACCTACTTCTTATGCTAATTCATACTTTAGTAAGTCTAGTTTCATATTCTATGGACAAATTACTTTCACCTATTCGACTTTGAATTCGTCCACCATCATGAACCCACAAACAGTAGCGATATACATTTGGAAAAACGGTATTGTTACACTCTTCCTGAATATTTGCCCGTAGATTATACTATTCTAACTTAAGGATACGATACCGACTAGTGAGAGGTAATATGAGTCTTGGACGATTGTAAATCAATACAAACGAACGAATATGGCGATATATGGCAAGCGATCTTAGTTTCCTATCTTCCTATTCGGTGGTTCTTCGAGGTCGGCCAGAGAGCCTCTTCTACGATGCTACTTCATTTTTTTGGGATCAATCCCTTCAACAACGAATAACTAGCCTAGCGATTTTACGAAATAAAATACCCGCCTCATGTAGTCCAATGATACGACGAACTTCAAAATCGTTTAGTCGGCGAAAGTTGGTTGTTTTCGAATTCATGGCATTTTAATATATTCATAACAATATTTTGTTATTAGACATATTCCAGCGAATGGTAGAATGTGTAGCGGTAACTCATTATTCAATTTTTTCTGTAAATATGGTAAGAATTTGTCAATGAAAATTCAAAATCATTTGTTATACTTGACACAGTCAATATTTGTACAAAATTTCGTTTAAAGAGATATATTTTTACTGAGTGATTCGGTTTTTTTGTCACATATTTATAATTTTCTGCCATTGATTCTATATCATTTTTCCCCGTATTCTTATGGGAGAAAAATAGAAAATAATAGTTTTTTGATTGATTCGACAAATACATGTACATTAAAAATATATTTTTTCCTGTCCCCAGAAGCAAAATATTTTCTCTGTAGTTTACCTTGTACGTCGTCTGGTATTTTCCGAAAAAGATACGTCTCTAGAAAATAAGTACAGCTGAAGTCGAATCATGTTGTTTTGCTTCGCATCCATGTAATAAAGTTTTCCGATATCCTCTCCTAATGATCCTATTCGTAAATACGTTCTTATATTCAAAGCTTTTCATAACAAATTCGCCTCAAGCAGTGCGTAAATTGTTCTTTTCTTTTTCGCTTCATCCAAGTTGAATTGGATTTCAGCTGACGACATATTGTTAGGATTCTGTACAGAAGATGTACTTGGAGTTCATGATTGTTCGTAATTCATTGTCGATATTTTCTGTTGAATAGACCACGATGTTGGCGTTTGTGCACATGTTTAATTAAAATAAATTGCTTTCTGTTTGGAATATGGTTTTTGAATGTGTATATTTTGGATAAGTTTACATTCAGGTCATTCTAAAATATATTTCAAAATCATCAACTTAGATTTAGTTAATGTACATACAATTCAGTAAGCCTGCCTTCTATTTATGTCTGGAAGTAATTATAAACTAAGTAAACATTTACAAGTTAAATCTGAAGATTGTTACTGTGTCTGTAACAAAGTAAAAAGAATTTGAAACGCTAACTAGCTAAATAATAATGAAATATTCTTTATTTCCAAAATCATCTTTAAAGAATTTTAGTAATCTAGCGTTAGGCTTTGCTCAAACTAATTTGGTTTTTGTAAATGTTGCGATGGCCAAAAACTAGTGCTCCAGCATATTTTATTCATATTAATCTTTATATCTGCTAACACTTACATACGTACAATCCACTAAGAAGTTTTTTACTAAGACGTTATATCAAATGATTGGTATTTTCGCGACATGC